>ML807201.1:6919-32107 GCA_009831015.1 Picea engelmannii
AAAACTTATAAAAACAAAAAAAAATCTAGAAAAAAATTAATCAAACTAGAACTATAAAGAGAGGGAAAATTAAGAAGGGAAAAGAAAAATTAATCTAAGTAAATATAGAGAAAGGAAGGAAAAAAAAGATTAAAAGACAAGAGAGAGAAAGGAGAAGGTTACCTCGTAACAATGGTAGATGATAATGTAGGAATAAAATTCTAGCTTATTTTCCGCCATCGTCTCCATTAATATTATTAGGCCTCTTTTAGATTTGAATTTCCTCATATTTTCTATAATGATAGCGATCAATTCTAGCAAGAATTTTAGTGTCCTCTATGAATATGTGATGCTTAGTCTTGTCTGAGTGTTTAGATAGTGCATAGCGATGAGTACAATTGTGTTTGATATTAGTGATATGCTCATGAATCGTAACCTTAATAGATCGTCCAGTTTCACCAACTTTATCTTTCCCACAAGAGCATAGAATCATATAGACGTATTTATGATTTGTAGGATCAGTATGGTCCTTGGCATAAATGAGGGAGCTTCAAATGGTGGTAAGAGGTTTGAAAGTGGCCTTGGTGTTCCTTTTCTTAAAAATCCTCGCAAGCTTATTGATGGTCCCTTATATTGAAGGCGATCAATAATCAAGGGGCTCATAGCCCATTGAACTTTCCAACATAGATTCTCTATGGAATTTGATTTATGAACTCTATCTCAGCTCTATCTCTAAAGAGAAAGTTCTTTATTTCTTAGTACGATTATTTGTGCAATTACTCATTGGTTTCTAGGTTGAGTAACTAACTCATTCTTTAATTTGTATAAAGAGTAATGATAGCATATTAATGTTCATATTCTCTCATTCACTTATTAATGAGAATATTAGAACCATGGAACAAATCTTTCTCATCACAAGCTTGATAAATCTTTTAATCCACGTAGCACTTAAACTCATTTAATTAATGGAAGATGCTTAGTCATCCTACATACACCAATGACTCATTATCTATTTTTTCCATCATTTATGTTCCATATGGTCATCTCTTGTGCATGTGAGCATTACTACACTACTAGCATAGGGTTTCACATCAAATTGAGTTTGGATACATGTTGATTGTTATCACATAGTTTGTAGTTTGGGAAAAGCCCAACCCAAACATCAAGTTTGTGACACAACTGGGAATACCTATCATTTTCACCTCAATAGATGTGACCCTCATTTCAGTTAAGGAAAATTCCAACACAACGTAGGCTTTCTGAGTGACCCTATGGGGATTGCGATGGGATAAGTAAAGAGATCGAAGGGTTCCCCTATAGGTCAATATCAAGGATGAAAATGATGCCTCATAAAGATTCTTAGGAGCTCGTGAATGGTTTCCAAGGTAGTGTACCTGCAAAACAATGTTAGACCTTCCCAAACAAGACAAAATATGATGATACAAGCCTAAAAAACCAATGGGGAATCAACAAGAATCCTTGTTGTCCCAAAATAGTAGCATTATGGAAATATATATCAGTAGTAAAGATACTATTAAAGATGTAAATTAAACCATCAAAATCAAGTGTATGATGTTGGAAAATTAAGCTAGCAATTAGTAGACAACCTTATGTGTTCTTCTTATAAAATACTGAAAAAAACAATTGGAGTGTGGCTTCCCTTGAAATCAATCTATTCTCCATGTTGTTGGTGTCACTTGTTATCACCATAACAAATTTCTGTGGTAGATCTGGTTTTCAAAACATGGCGAGGCGCTAAACCAATGTGGTGGCGTGATAAACTGGAGGACATGGCTAGATATAGCGGGAGGACATTAAAGCTAGCAGAAATGCGGAGTTGATGGGACCTGATGGTTTATAGATTATGGATGATACAGATCAACTTTCATGGATCGTTTCGGGGAGAGAACTTGCGCAGAGGATATTTCTCGAAAGCAGGCTAAAAATTAAACCATGGTTTTGGGTCAAGACCACATAGCGCCACAAGGTTCATTTTAGGGCAATAAGCGGGTTTCCCCAAACCATTTACCCTCACCCCCGAAATCGAAAAAGTATATAAGGGGGGGGGCACTCACCATTATTTTATTATTTTTCAAATTATCGTAATGTTGGAAGATTGGCGCGAACAACCCATCCAAACTGAAGCTCAAAAGTACGCCAAACTCATGCATTTTCCACTCATTCACATTGGAAGGAGATAGTGCGGTTGGGAAAAACAAAGTACAATTCTCTAGGAACCAATAGGTAGCGCCCAAGTGTCACCAAAATGGAAGATCAGATAGAGGACCAAAGAAGGACAAATGGAAATAGGAGAAGTTGAAGATTCAGAACGATCGATCGTTGGTTCATAAAACGTTTTTTATTAATCATTGTAATTAGTTCCCATACCGAAACTATCATGTTGTAATTATTATAGTCAGTTTTAGAAGCTGAAATGTTTCAGTTCATATATTATAATCAGTTTCTAATTGAAAGGAACTTGAATTGTATAAATATGAGAAGTTTGAATGTATTAATGTTGGCAAAAGTGCAAGGGCACCTTTTAGTTGTTCTAAACTCAATTATAAGTTTATGGAGTTGAATTGAATACATATGCAGAATATTTTGAAGTCTCTATGAAAAGATTCTAATGGTGGTGATATGAGTTTTGTCTCCTCTCCTTGTATGTATTTCATGTGTTATTTAATTTCATTTTCACTTTATTTTGTTTAAATTGGATAGTCAAAAGCTCATAATTCATCTCACGATGCTCTCAGCTTAAGCAATTTAAACTGTGTGAAATTCTTCATAACTAATTCAGAATTCATTTCATTAATTCTCTGAGACAGTTACTTGTTTCATTTTCATCTTACACTATGTAAACTACAATTTATAACTCAGATTCATCGCCTCACTTAGACTTTATCCTCTGGAGAGTTCTATAGGTCAGTCATTGTTTTCATTCAATTTCAGAATTTTGACTCCATAGCCATAAGTGTCCCTCCCCTTCATTTCCAACAAATTTATAAAAAAAACCCAAAACAAACTAAATCTAGCCATTGATTTCCAAAGAAACATCAAGTGACATGAGAGAGCCCTCTCTGAGCTGAGTAGGCTAGTACCCAGCTCTAAATTTGGTTTGTAGGTTACCTCTATTGTTTGTTTATAATTCGAACAAATTTACAGAGTGATAATATTCTGGCGTTGTTGTCGTGGATCGAAAGCGAAATATTCCCTAGGAAAAGAATGACTTAAAGCTTCAAATTTGATTCTTGAGGGTGACAGTGAATCAAACACCTTATTGGTTGAGGCTACGTTTACCCTGGTGACTCCATTACCAAGAGACCAATAGCACCAAGTATTTTGAGCTAGAAATCCTGGCTCCCAATAGAATTCACACCAGGAGAAACCCAGAACCAAAAGCTACAATCCCTATGTTTGATCCTGAGAATCTTGTACACAAAAGAAAAGAAAGGAAAATAAGCCCAGATTTACGTTTAGACAGATATCTATCCTTTCCCAAAGATGGAGTAACAAGCATTGAATATCTTGAGTTTGATGTGAAATTTGAGCAAACTCTATTCATAACTAAATCTGAATCTTGTTTGAATGAGGTCATTTTTTACGAGAAGAGGTTCCAAGATTTAATTTTAGCTGCCTCTACCAAACCTCTTTTGATCCCCACTCAAAATCAATAGCCACTTAAAGTCCTCACAACAACCATGGTAGCTAGGTTTTCCCCTCTTGTACTCCCTGCTTAGTTACATGATTTATGCCAGGAGTATAATCTAAGGATCAAATTTTACGATGTTGAAGGCAGTGTGTCAACCCAGAAACATCTAGACTAGTTCAATGATTTTATAGACTTAGAAGAAGTAGATTTTGAAGATGCAAAAATGAGGTTGTTTGCACAAAGTCTTGCAGGAGAAGTGAGAAAGTGGTTTAGAGCTCTCCCAACAAATAGTATCATAAATTTTGAGGCCTTTGAAACCAATTTTCTTGCAAAGTGGGGCAAAAATAAAAACTCCCTTTAGTTGTTGACTTAGTATAACAATATGACGAGATCACCTAACAAAATAATGCAGGAGTTTTCAGCCAGATTTGTAAAGGTCTATAATATAATTCCTACTGAGGTAACCCCCCCCCCCTAAAGTTTCCCAACTCAGATATGCTGATTCCTTTGAAAGTGATTTTTATTTTTTGTTGAGGGAAAGAAGATCTACTTCATTAGATGAAATGATGAACAATGAAATAGAAGTGGAAGTGAACCTAATGGTCTCCGATAAGATAAAATTTGACTCTAATAGGGACATGAACAAAGTTCAAGATAAATCACATCCTTCAACCTCACAAACATCAGAAGAAAGGTTTGAAATAATGATGAAAACTATGGATAAAAGGATGCAGATAATGGATTTAGATAATAATACTAACACTAGATAACAGGTTGATGTTCTACCCAGAAATCAGAGAAGACCAACAGTCCCACAAATCAGACAAAGAGATCAGAGAGATCAGATAAATCAGGGAAATCAGGTGTTATCACTGAAATTTCTTCCGCAACATTGCATGAAAATGGTTACTGGAATACAACATATCCAAACACTTATTAGTTCACCTGCAACACCAAAAATGCATTTCCAAGGGGCGAAAACTATACAACTGGTCAAAAAATTGACATGCATTGAAACACTAAAGGAAGCGTGTGCACAGTGCACGGGCCAAAGAATCCCATAGAGTGCACAATGCTCCATACGTGTGACTGTGTACGAGAAAATCCACACACTCCTGTGAACGTTGAATTTATAGTTCTTGTCAGCCCCTCACCCACTTATGGACCAGATTCCAACTTGATTTGACCCTCAAATCCGAGATGAATTTGAATGGGGGGCTAATCAAAGACCTAAGGCTGCCCTAAAGGGCCTCTTGTCCACACTAAGAACCAGTTGGATATTTCCTCAAAGACAATCTATAAATGGAGGCCATGTCTGCACTAAGAAGTTAAGAATGTCATAGTATTGTTATGTTGCCTCTATCCTCCCTCAAGAAACCTCTTTTCTTCTTGGAGAATTCTAGGAACATCTCAATAAGCTATTCACCTCACCTCTTGAGGGAATAGGCTTGGATTTCTTCACCATTTTCTTTCTAGTTTATCATTGTAAGAAGAGCTCTCAAATAGGGAACTCAAGAGCCCTCCCAAGGAGGAACAAGGGATCCATAAGTCCTCCTTTCTCTACGATGTTTGCCAACTAATATAGTTATCCATTGGTGGTGTAATCATTGGTCATTTGGTTGAATGATTTTGGTTCAAAGTTTCTTATGCATTTTAGTTTTATTTCCTTAGTTATTTCTTTAGTCATTTCTAGAATAGTTGTTTGTTTATTTCACGTTCTTGGATTATTTAATTCATATGCTAACCTTTGTCTTGTGTAGCAGGCCCAACTATACTTGTAAGTGCCTTTGTTTTTCTCACCCAAGTGATGAAATGAACATAGCAGATTGGCGACCGTACTGGGGAAAATGTATCAATTTCCTCCCTATTTGGGTTGTTTGAGCACTTCTTTTTGACCCATTTTCCTTGCAGGGATCATAACCAGCCTAGCCTTACCTGTCAAGAGCTAATTTCTGATATAGAGGAGGAGATTTCCACTTAAAATCACCCCCGACACATATCAGAACGTGCGTGGGTGTTCGAGCCCACAGACGCGCATTTCGAGCATTGTGCGCCAACAAAACTTCATTTCTCTATGCACTGTGTGCCAAAAGGTCCTCATTTCTCTGCCCCTATGTCTGAACTGTAACCTGCACATCTGTCCAGAATTCCAAAATTGTAATAGTTTTTGTGATATTTTGAAGGCCCCTAGCATTCAAAATATTGCTTTTATGAAATTTGTAAATGAACCACACTTATATTCCCTTCCCACATGAAGGGTTAGTCAAAACATAGAAAATTAGGGGGTTAAAAATAACCATATTTATCCTCTTTTGCTTTGAGCTTCCACATGGATGGTTTGTTTTGATTGTAAAAGTTAAGTTGAGATTCTTTACTATCACATATAAAAACACTTGCATTGGGACCAGGAATCAAACTTTAATCATTGAGTATGTTCTTCTCTCGCACCATAGAGTGGTCTTAAGAATCATAAAAGTGACTAAGGGGACATTTCATCTCCCTTAACAAAATCTTTAGGAGAGGACAAAGCCCCCGTAGGGCTCCTCTTAGTTTCTTTTCAAAACATATTAAATTTGTAAGGGCCCATACATGCTCACATGTTGCAAAGCTAGGATAGGTTTTTTAAATTACTTTCTTAGTTTATATCACTAGGAGAGTTTAAAGATCAAAGTAACGGGCCCATACATGCCCACATGTTTGCAATCTAGGATAGTTTTTCAAAATCTTTCTTACATTAAATCACATTAGGGAGTTTAAAGTATTGGTAAGGACCCATATGTCCACATGCTATTTCTTTAGAGATTTTTAAATTCCTCAAGGTTGTACCAATGACATCTAGCAAGATAGGTAATCAATATTTGTAAGGACCATAGGAAGTCCACATGCTGGAAATTGACACCTAACTTATTAAAATTTGGCACATTTGTTCATTTTCTCACACACAAAGTCAATCCTCACTCACATAATTTGATTTCGAATTGTGGAGGTTGAAGTAAGTTTCCTCCAAAGGGATTATGAAATGTCCTGCTATTTCTTGAAGAAATTATCCACACCCACTTAATTCCAATGAGATTGGTTCATACCCCCAATCTCTCAACCAACCACATCTAATTTTTTTTCTAAAAATGCACTAATGTTTCCTCCACATGAGGTGCCAAAAGAAATTTTTTAGTCTAGGTAGGATATTGGGGGTAGGCATCCAAATAATCCCCCATTATCTAGTTCTCACATCTTCAAACATTAGAACTTGACAAATAGGCAACTTTAAAATCCTCCGAGTCAAGTGTTCCTAACACCATAAGGCAAGGAGATACTCGTGAAGGGTTGAAGGCTAAGGTCTGGTTGTTTTATGTGTTACCCCTTGAGTCACCCAACTCTTGGAAGGGATCCAACGCATGACCCATTTCTAAGGCCGAAAATCTAAATGCCGCACTTTGACCGAGATACCTAGTGGCCAAAATTTAGGACATCTACCCAGGTGGAAATTGTGGGATTCAATTGCACCTTGATTGTATTTTGTGTGGCTATTGGGAAATATCGCCATCTCTTTCGAGATATGAACCCTCTACCCCTCATTATAACTGATTGTTTCATCCTTCACTAGTTCCTCTTCCGGTGGCTTCAGACCCCGTTGCTGAGTACTATTGGAAGGTCCGATGCTATTTGAGAGGAAGGACGTTATGTCTTTTTAGGACATGAGAATTTTTTTTCTTTTTTCTCCCACACAGACAAAATCCACCTTCCCACATGTATGATTCCTTTTAAGTGATTTATGTATTATGCTCATTTGATTACATGTGATTGTGAGATATATTGTGAAGGTACAAATTATACAAGTCTATTGTTCATTTATTTCTCTCATCACCATTTGCACACATTCACTTGGCTAGTCGGACATCATAGGGGACCTACAAAATCCCCGTCATTCTAGATGCTTGCAAAATCTCCCTCCAATCCTAGGAGGAGTTCCTAGTCTTTCCAACTCACCGGATCAAGCCTCTCACACCCCTGTGAGTGCTACTATTTTGGGATTAGCTTTACTTGGTTCCACTTTACTTGGGTCCAATTCCCAAAGCCAACCATCCACTAGCTCTCCTTCACAAGGAGGCAGAGGACAAACTTCTTCTCAAGGGAGAGGTACAACCCCACCAAATCCCCCTCAAGGGTCAGGTATACAACTTGCTCACACCATGGATGGAACTAATCCTCCACCGTCACCCCCCATGCCATATTTGGTGTCCCTCAATATCCCCGATTTTAGTAAACTCACAAATGACCCTATATTGCATGACCCCACATGGCCCAATATGCCTACCAAACTACCATGACACATCCCCAAGTTTGAAGGAAAATCAGGGGAAGATCCCGCCAACCATGTCATGACCTTCCACTTATGGTGCTCTTCAAAAAAATCATGGACGACTCCATTCATTTAAGGTTATTTCAATGCACACTCACAAGTCCATCAGCCAAAGGGTATGTCGACGAAAAATCAGGATCCCAAGTGACTTTTGAATCCTTGGCCAAAACATTTTTTACCTTCTTTCAACTACCAGTTTGTCATGACAATGTTCTAGAACTTCGCTCTGAGTGTAAACAATGTTCTAGAACCTTATCCACACATATCGCCAACCACATTCACGAATGGTGTCGGCAATGCAGTTTATGCAATGCAAAAACCACCAAAGAACAATGCCTCGATTGGTTTCTCAGATCACTCGTCTCTATCCTTGCCAAAGATGTGGCCTCCACCTTCCCCCAAACTGAAGAGGAAGCCATCAACAAGGCTCAACAGTACGACCTCATTTATGCTCAGTCGGGTTACTTATACACAGTAATACCTAATGCACCGAGACCCGTACCATTTGGACATGACAAACTTGGGATGTCTCATGTGACAGATGGATTGATCGGTAACACAACACACCATAATCCTTACATACAAACACCACCCATGTATGGTACACCCAAATATCCGTCGATGTATGGAGGTCTATCTTACTACCCTCCTCCCCCTTACCAACAACCATATCCTGTGGCCCCCCCTCCACGTCTGAGTGGACCCTTGTCGGCACCCATGATGCGCCCGTCTTCTCAACCAAGTTCATGTACCCCTTATACCTCAGCTTATAACATGGGTACTAGTGAAAGTTCTACGCCTTCCTATAAACCCTACAGATAATTTCCACACAATAATCCATATTTTCCATTCCTCGGTCCTCCACAAGGACAACCATACGCTGGTGTTAACTTTGTTCATCCCTCTCCCATTCATCAATTTCAAAATTTTGAACAAGTGAATACATAGAATCCATCCCATTAGCCGAATAATGCCAAAAAGAAAGGAAAAAAATGAAACAATAATAACACAGGACCAAGAGGAGTAACCCCCAACAAAACCAACCTGTTGGGGGGAACCAGAACCAGGGTAACCAAAACCCCCAAGGGGACAATAAAAAAAAATACCAAGGGAGGAACAACAACAACAACCTCTGGACAAAATTCCCTTGTTCTCTTTGCAGTGAGCATGGTCATTATACTCACTATTGCCCCTAAATTTTCGACTTCAAATGGATGAAAGATTCCATGAATGCACCACATCCTCCAACGTCGCCTGCCCCTTAGTAGGCCCCACAAAAATATTTTCAACAACCACCCTCGATTGTATTGAAAAACCCTATTCCACACCAAGGTGTGATGAATACCCAACATGAGATGCATCCTGCCCCACCACATATGGGATAGTATCAAAAACCTAAAAATTCGGCGGATCACAATATCCTCCTAACTAGCGAAGAAGAAATTATTCTGCAAACGCACAATCGTCAATACAACGCACCCCCTGAATCTACTCCCACCACTTCGAAAGTAGTTCCAAATACAACTAGAAAAACCTTGATGATTCCACGCCATAATATAGAACCTGCCATTTGTATCCCTCACATCCCTTTACGAAGGAATGTAAACAACCCTCAAGCGAGGGCGACAGAGAATTACAGTCTAGTCGATGACTTGGTGCAATCTGTTGTAGCCATGTCGGTATCAGATGTCCTCCAAACCTATCCAAATCAATGAAAATCCTTAATATCCACCTTGGGGGTAGTCGACCTATATGATATTAGATTCATCACATTTGATCTAGATTGTGGGGAACCTCCTCTCCCCTCTTTGGTAGCTTTCCAGATACTAGTCAAGATTTAGAACATCACGATTCATCGATGTATCATTGATGAAGGTGCATCCACATGCATCATGTCCAAAATTGTATGGCAGAAACTTGGCTCCCCTGAGCTAATACCATCCACCATCACTTTGAGAGATTATGATGGACGACCATCCTCTCCTAAAGGGATCTTTCAAAATGTCCCCATTGAACTCAGGGGAAAAACCATCCCTATCGACATTGAGGTTATCGATGCCCCGCTTGATTACAACATCTTGTTTGGATGTAGCTACATGTACGGTATGAAGGCATTGGCCTCTTCTGTATTTCGAATGATGATGTTCCCCCACAACGGTAAAATCATCACCATCGACCAAGTTTCACATTACCATACTAACCACTCCTCCAACATCGACAACATCTTACCTCTTGTCCGCACTAGTTCCGATGCATATCCACTCATGGATATGGGCCCTGGAATTTTCAAAGACCCATCCTTGTTGGGGGCGTACCATGGAGAACCACCGCTCATACACCCCTTCGCACAAGTGTGTGCCATATCTTCTAATGGAACTGAAACTGGGGATACCATTCCTCCCACTCAGACTTCTACACCCCTTGACGTACCATTAGTTGAAGAAATTTTTCCTCAGAAATTACCTAAAAACCCTATGACACCACTTATCCATTATTTCACCCTTCCCCAATGGAAAATCCCATTTTGGGAAACCATCACCCAAGCCATTACTCAGATCCCCTTCTTCTACCCCCCACCAAGAATACAAGATTTTCAGGTATCTGCAATGCTTACCCTTCCCAACATGGTGCTCGCCATTTTGGTATGGTATCTACACCCACCCACGTTGGTTCCTCAACCATCCCTCCCTCCCCAATCAAATGGAATATTGATGCATATTCCATTACTAACTCCGGCCACACCACCCTCACCCCCAATCGACAACACCACCGCTATGTATGGGGGCAAAAATAATAAGAAAGAGCCCACCGCTCCACTTCCTCCCCGAGTTCAACCTCCTTGTGCAATATGCGAAAGAGAGGGACACCCCACTAATTGGTGTCCCTCTCTTCCTGAGTTACGCAATTTTATTCAACTCCCTCGAGAAACCACATCACTCATCACTTCACCAAGCACACCTAGTACCACCACAACATCCCCTACTATAGGCAGTAAAGGGTTGCAAACCAAATTCACATGTGCCATCTGTTCATAGTATGGCCACTATACTCATCATTTTCTAGCTCTACCTTAGTTTCAACAGATGCTAACGATGGTACGTCAAAGCTTTCATCAAGAGACATATCCACCAACCCCTTCAGGTACCCATGTCACTGACATCAATTATGTCTCGACCTCATTCACCGAATGGATGAGATTCCCTTGATCTCTCTATGACTCACTTGATCATTTCACATACCAGTGTCCTTCGATCATTGAATATAGGTGTCATTAAATGAACCTTATTCAAAATCCTTCGAACACCTCACCTCCTGTGATACAAGTGATCCCCCCTATCCCTTATCTAGATACTGCTCACATCACCTCCCCTGAACCTGAGTCACTTCACACCCTTCCATGGTTCATGGATAGACTGTCTGAGGATTTTTCCCCAAATCCTCCCAATTCCCCAGTTCATTTCCCCTAGGAAATATTACCCCTGACCACAGTTTACAACCCACAGTGTCTAGACATTTGGTTTATGTAAATCATGCCATCGTACCATAGTTTTGATACCCCCTCTACGTCTTCACCCCCTGAATAAAATCACATGGTGACAGTCACCAATGTTACTTCCCCATATACCCTATATTATCGCATTTTCCACTGCGACGAAGATATCCTGGAGGAACTAACTACCCCCAATTTCATATGGAATGCGCTCCATCATAGAGTTCTTTTTCTCTCACAGGAAGCATTTGAACCTCCTAGCCAAGCCTCCAAAGGTGTAATCGAAACTAAGGATATTATTCCATCAGGGAATATACATTGGTTCAACAACACTATCCCTGCCCCTGATGCTTTTGAGGAAGGTAACATGGCCAACGTTTCCCCCATTGTAAAAATCAACATTTCCATCAAAACAAGAATCATAGAGGAAATCACCATCGTTGCCACATGATCCCCTGAGGAACTCACATATTACAAAGCTCTCTTTCAGGAATACCAAGATATTTTTTTCTGGTCTTATACAGAGATGCCTAACCTCGATCCTTCTATCATCAAACATCACATCGACATATGGACTGATGTCGCTCTAGTACATCAAAAGAAACACCCACTTCACCCATCCAAAGCCATGACTATCAAAGCCAAAATTGACAAATTACATGCTACCAGATTCATATACCCCATCATGTATACCTCATGGGTCTCCAACCCCGTCCCTGTTAACAAAACACATGGCACTATTCACATCTGCACCGAATTTTGAGGATCTAAACCATGCTTGCCCCAAATACAACTTCCCAACCCTTTCATCGACCAAATTATCGATGACTGTGCCGACCAGGAGGCCTTTTCCTTCATGGATGGGTTCTCCAGATACAATCAAATCCAAATCCATGCAACAAATCAGTATAAAACTGCATTTACAACCCCATGGGGTACTTTATCTTATCATGTCATTCCTTTTGGACTAAAAAACGCAGGTCTACATTCCAACGGGCCATGACTTATGTTTTCCATGATCTCGCTCACATCATTCTCACTTACTTGGATGACCTCACTGCTCGGTCCAAGAAATGATCTCAACATCTAGATGACTTACGAGTTGTCTTTCAACAATGTTGCCACTACAATATCCGCTTGAAACCCCTCAATTGTGTATTTTTCATCACCGCCGCACACCTCCTTGGGTTCATCATCTCCCAACACGACATCACAGTGGACCCCCTCAAGGTCCAAGCTATCACATAAATTCCACCACCTAGGAATTTGTGCCAACTGCAGAGCCTATAGGGAAAAACAAACTTTTTACGATGCTTTGTCCCAGATTACGCCACTCTTGTGCATGGTTTCCTTTGCTTACTGCGTCATGATATCCCATTTTGATGGGATGAACATGCTCAAACTGATTTTGATTATTTAAAAGTGGCTCTCTCCAATGCCCCTTTGATTAGTCCTCCTAACTACAATGGTGACTACATCCTCTACATATCGACATCAACCTTATCAGTAGTAGGAGTTCTCGTCCAACTAGGGGATTATGGCCACAAACATGTTATTTACTATATCAATAAAAACCTTTCAAGACCACCGCTGAAGTACAATCATGAGGAGAAACTTGCCCTCGCAATTGTCCTCATAGTTCAGAAACTACGTCATTATATCTTGCTTCACACTACCAAAGTCATGGTAGATTCCAACCCCATGCAATACTTGCTTATTCGACGACAAATTAATGGTAAATTTTATCGATGGATCGTCATCCTTCAGGAATACGAATTAGAGTTTTCAAATTCCAAAATAAAGAAATCACTTGTTATCACTGAACTCATCACAATGTTTCCCTCATATGCTACAATTTCGCCTGTCAATATGGATTTTCCCGATGAACACCTCTTCTACATCCACTCGGATGACCCCTAGTATGGCGACCTTCTCATCTACCTTCGGACACAGAAGTTTGGGTCCCATCTCTCTCAATACGATCTTCGAAGCATTCACCATCAGGCCCCTTGATACCTCCTCATCGATGACATTTTGTATCGACGTGGGGTTGACACCAGACTCCGTCGATGTTTGACCATCGACGAAGTAGACAGAGTCTTGAACGATTTCCATAGTGGTGCTTGTGGTGGCCACCTTTCAGGGATGTCCACCACCCAAAAAATCATTCGAGTCAGATACTTCTGGCCCATATTGTTTCATGACTGCATCCGCACTGTCAAGCGATGAGACAAATGCCAGCTTTATGAAAAAAAATCATGAGCGCCACCCACTCTTCTACATCCAGTCATCACTATTGGCCCCTTCTGCAAATGGGGCATAGACTTCATGACTTGCAATCCTCCATCTAACAATGGAAACAAATACATCATTGTGGTAGTATATTACTTTACCAAATGGGTTGAAGCCATGCCTACATTCAACAACATCACTGACACGACAACACATTTGTCTTCAACCATGTCATTTCTCTTTTCAGATTTCCACTACAGTTAGTCTCCGATCACAGTAAACACTTTGAGAATGACATCTTCATTGAAATATCCTAAAGGTTAGGATTCTCCCATGAGTTTGCCTCCCCATACTACCCTCAGTCCAATGGACAGGTCGAGGATGTTAACAAAGTCCTCAAAACCATTTTACAATGCACTGTCAACAAACATAAGACCAACTGACATCATATGTTGTTTTCAACATTATGGTCTTATTTCACAAAAGTCAAAACTGCCACCGGTTTTACACCATTTCATCTTGTCCATGGGATTGAAGCCACCCTCCCCATCGAGTGAAAAATTCCCATGTTGCGCACTGCCATCGAGCTATTACCTGACACTGCTCCAATGGAGCATCACTTGCTGAAATTAGAGTCGCTGGATGAAGATCGTCGTTGTTCCTTACAGAACAATGAGGCAACTAAGAAATGGTCGAAGGCCACCTTTTACCTCCATGTCAACCTTCGTTCATTTAACGAAGGAGATCTCATCCAAGCCTATGATATCGCTCATGATAGCCTCCATCATGGGAAATTTGAGTCATTATGGCATGGACCCTACATCGTCCAACACTGCCTCACTAAATATGCATACATCATGGCCTCTCCAGAAGGCTATCCTCTCAAAGAACCCTTCAACGGATTGTACCTAAAGAATTTTTACGCCTGAGCGTAGTCATTATACACTAGGATTTTTATCCATACACATTTGTAGGGTTTTAGTCTTAATTATTCACCTCCACTCCTCATCTCTGATCTACCATTCATGTTATTGATAGATGTCTCCTCCATCGGCCTACCACATCGGTTACACTGAAGGATCTAGTCGTTGGACATAGAATCTCACTTCGGTCGCTTGGGCCCTCTACACCCCCTCACATGAACTACTCCACTCCAGCGGCATATGTTTGGGCTCAACAACCAACAACCAAGAATAACACATAGCCAATCCAGTGATTTAAGATATTCATCTTGATCCAAACCCACACTCATTATTGAGAAAATAGTTACAAAAAGGTTAAGTTACTAGGCATCTCTGAGATATAGCCTAGGAGAGTTTCCTGGAGTGATAACACCTCCAAAATGAAAACCTTAGATTTGGATGATGGTGACATCCTGGGCCTCCTAGGGCCAACGTCTATAAGGAAGAGAAAGATCCCCCTGGGTCTAGGTCCACGAGGGTGCCTCCAAAGGAAAAGTCCTTATTTCTTCCTAGGGAAAATCTAGGATGTATTCTTCCCCATGGATGGGGTTACAACATCCATCTATGGGATTTAATCCCCCATGAAGGTTCAAGATAGTCATTCCCTCACGTGTACCTGTCCACTGGGCATCGTCCTGTAACAATAACAAGTACGCCCTCCAGGGGTTCATAAGTTACATGGATCATAACATGTAAATCACATCCAATAATTAAATTACCCAAACATGTGCATCAAAAACCCTTTAACCCAGACAAATACTCAAAGACGTTATGGGATTTGACAGGTTAGAAGAAGGTCTTAGGGTGTCCTATTGGGCTAATATTCCTCACGTTTGGGGTGTTTCCCAGGTGGGAGCCAATATAGATCATGTAAGTGTATGAGGTGGCAAGGGTAAGTTTTTGGGCATGGGGTGCAGCAATAACAGGGAAATGTAAGTCTTACATGTGGGTGCCTTTGTAGAGGGTGAGTTGCACCTTATCATAGATGTTATTTTTTCATATCCCATTCATTTCATTTTACTTTTAACTTCATTTATTTTGATCTTTTATATTTTGTGCTTCAAGGAAATAGTTCAGGGACACTGTCCCGTCTTGATGACCAGAGGTGACAATGTTATCCACAAACATTTCATGTAGATGAGAAGGTTGGCTCATGATGAGACCCCCTTTCTCTTGGCTATGCCACCAAGAGTCACTACCTTGGTTTGGTGACCAGATAGGTGGTAGTGTCATACTACTACATGTCCATGGTCATAATAGGTCACTTCATGATGAGACCTCCTATCCACCAACTAGTACCTTGAGTTTTTATTTATCCTATGGGTTCCCTTTTCTTACTGAGAAGATTTTTACTGCTTTCTCGGGAATCCCTGGGCGAAGAATCTAAAATGTTTCAATATTGGCTCTTAATTCTTTTCAACTACTTTTACCCTTTGGGCCTTTAGCCCCTTCTTCCCACAAGGAAAGGTACAACCCCTCCTAGCATGGCCAATCCGAATTCCCAAACAAAGGTAGGGGGAGATGAGAGGAATAAAGATGGAAAGTGGTAAGTATGGAGGGAACAAACAAGGACCTTTGACAAACCCACCTAGTGGAAATCCATCCTAAAGGGAGATCAACTTACTAGGGAACCATGTCACCCTTCCAGGTATGAACAAGTCAAAGAGCATAATTTCCAAGAAAATGGTATGAAATGAAAGAGAATTCAATGAAACATATTCAAGTGCTTCAATAATCAGAGTGACACATACCATGATACCCAGACTCGTTACCTCATGGAGAAAGACTTACTGCTACTTTAGGAACAAGATGTTGGGATGGATATTGTTGCTATTGATAAATGGATTGCATTGAAGAAAAGAGGGGCCCTCTAGGGCCATTCTCAAGTCATCCAACTCTTGGTAATCCATGTTTATGACCTGTGGGCCTTCATATGTGAGCTCCTTAGTTGTCCCTAGGGTATGTGATAATAGGAACAACGAGTAAATATATTCCATTCATCGGAGTCCTTTGCACTCTAGGGAATTTCTAGAATTAGGATCCTTTCCAACCATTGGATTCCTCAGAGGTGGATCGGAAGATCCTGGGTGTTGATTGGGGTTCTCAAGAATGAGGATTGTCAAGGATCTAGGATGTTGTCAGTTGTTGGATCCTTCGGGGAGAGGTTTAGGAAAATATAGATGATTGGATCCAGACTGAAAGAAGGCATAAGAGTCTAATGTTCAGAGTAGGAAGTAGTAAAGAGACTCTAATGGGAAGAATCTAAGTTATAATATTGTCCATAGATTGGGTAGATTCCAGGAGGAAATATCATCCGTTGGAGCTATGACGATCCCTCACGACTAGGAGTCTAAAAGTGGGATTATGTCATGTCTACGTGGGATGCTAGCATAGCAACTAACATGTCCCTTAAGATGATGTGTGGTGTTAGTCGATTCTCGTGGGTCGAGCGCGGTCCTTGTTGGGAGATAAGGGCCTTAAAAACTTTGTTTGAACCTAGACCGTTGGACATAAAGGTTGAAATATATTAACCATTGAACATAGAGGATTCAGTGAAGAACCCCATAGTTAGACATGGATGTGACTCTAAATTAACTAGAGTCATCAATCAATCATGGAAGAATTCAGAGTGATCATGATCGTCCATCACTGTGGGACATTTGGAGTAATTTGGTCCACTATGAGGAAAACATTTTGAAGGAAGGACTCTTAGGAGAAATCCCAATCGTCCATTGGAACCAGCTGAAATAAATCTTGATCATAGATTGTGGTAGGTCCTTTGGGACGAGGTTAATTTGAAAGTGACATCATGCTGACATGAATGAAGTCACTCCACCAATACCCTAAGGAAAAGTGTCAGTCTCTGGATAGATGTGTCGAGTACATCCATGGTGACGTACATTTCATGTCGTGTACATGTGGAAGCTCACTTGTCGAGCATTGGTGATGCCACCTATAGTGGCCATGTGGCATAATGAAGGATTGACTAAGACATGGGGTGTGCCATGTATCTTGCCAACATGTTTTGGAGGTGACAACTATCTCCCTAGGAGTGGCCCAACACTAAGGGTCATATGAGAAAAGGTGGTTGGGAAAACATACATGTTGGTCACTATAATTGCTTATTTAATCTAAACAATAAAGTGCTACATAAATTGTCAACCTAGGGAAGTCTGTGTATTTCAAAGGTAGCCACGCACTATATGTGCTCAATTTCAAAAGCAACCTAGAGTTGTAGTAAAGAAAACTATATTAATCACACTTGCCTTGAATGAACTGAAGTTCTAACTTGAATTACAGATAAGCAATCTACCTATTGCAGAGCTCAAAGTTTAAAGAAATGATTAATTGAAGAATCCTGGATTACATTAAAATAACAACAAGATACTGCAACAGAAAAGACCAACTATTCTGTAACCAGAGAACAAGACCCTATTCCCAAAGAAGGAATCTTCAGCACCTGTTTCCGAACATCATACTTCATGAACTCATTGCTTAACTGAAATAATTGACATGCATTTTGAAGGCTATCTATCTCCTCACAGAGAACAGGACCCTAATTCCTTCCCAAGCAGGAACCTTCAACACCAACCTCTGATTAGCACACTCATGAAAATAATTAAAGGTTAACTATTTCTAATAGAGAACAGGACCCTAATTCCTTCCCAAGCAGTAACCTTCAGCACCAACCTCTGATTAGCACACTCATGAAAATAATTAAAGGTTAACTATTTCTAATAGAGAACATGACCCTAATTCCTTCCGAAGCAGGAACCTTCAGCACCATTTTCTGATTAGAACACTCATGAAAAGGCTAACTATTTCTAACAGAGAATAGGACCCTAATTCCTTCCAAGCAGGAACCTTCAGCACCAGTCTCTAATTACTAAGCTTTCATAAATCGGTAAAGCAGAGTTTTAGAAAGAGAGAGTTCAGTAGTTTTTCAGCAAAGCAAAGTTCATTAAAGTAGTGTTTCAGCAAAACAAAAACTAATCAAGGCATAAACAAAGATCACACTAACACACTATAAAACTAACGGGTGAATCTTGTGAAGAAGGTGGGCCCTCCCCTCTCACAAGATTCCCCTAAAACAAAAAGGCTAGAGAGAAATTCTCAGAACAGTCTTTTATTCATCTATCAATGTATCATATTACAATCTGAAATAAAGTACGTCCTTCTCTGTAAACCCTTCTTAGTACAAAAACTGGAGCCCCTCTCGAATGGTGATTTCCTCTTATTTAAAGAGGAGAATACCTTCGATACAATTGATCAACAAATTACAGGTGTATATCTGAGTCCTATTCTTAGTCAGATCAACTTTCTAAACTGGAATAGGATATCCTAGTCTCCCGCAACATAATGCTATTACAAGTGCTGAGTGAGGTGTTGTTGTTGTGGCTGGAGTAACAGCTTCTTTATTTGTTTCTTGTTACTGTTGTTGTATGTTGTTTCGGCATCGCAAATTGCAGGATGTTTCAGCCATGGGATTTGCATTCTGACTGTTTCAACACTTCTCGGGCAGCAGCGATGGTTGATGCTTGGTTCACGGTGCAGTTGTTGTAGTCAATCTGTGTGAGTTGTTGTTGACCACGGACTGTGTAACGACTTCCTCTGTGTTTCAGCATCATTGACCACGAACTATGTAACAACTTCCTCTGTGTTTTAGCATCGTCGATCATGGACTGTGTAACAACTTCTGTGTTTCAGCATCGTCGACCATGGAATGTGTAACAGCTTTTGTGTTTCAACATCGTCGACCACTGACTGTGTAACAACTTCTGTGTTTCAGCATCGTCGACCATGGATTGTGTAATAGCTTCTGTGTTTCAGCATCATCAACCATGGACTGTGTAACAGCTTTTGTGTTTCAGCATCATTGACCATGGACTATGTAACAGCTTCTGTGAGTTGTTGTTTCAACAACAGGCCTCAAATGCTAATCTGCAGTTTGAACTGTTTCAGCACTTATACATTTCTAATTAATGGTTAAGTACGAGAGTGATGTAAAATTATATGAAAAACATATTAAACATATAGTAAAGAGAAGAGACGTTGTATACCTTTGGAAAGATAGGGTAAAGTGATAATATGAGTCTAAATGTGAGTGAAACAAGAGTGTAATGGTGGCAAAAGGTATGGGCAAAAAGGTACATTGTGTGGTCCTAACATCCCCCCCAACTTAAAATGTTGCATGTCCTCAGGCAACTTCACTCTGAATCAGAGTCTGAATACCGACTCTAAGCGTGCAAGTTACTCAAGCAGTAGCTGTGGGAGGTGTTGTCTGTTGGTTCTCTAAACCCTTGGACACATTGTAACCTTTGTCAGGCTGTTGTTTCTGTCTTCTTAGGAAACTTATAATGGATTTGATATCGCTCTACTGGGAACCAGAGGATAGGAAAATAAAACCGGTACCCTATCCAGCTTTCAGCACATTGCTGAACACACTGGATGTAGTTAGGTACCCTAGAGATTGCTATCTCGAGATTAGTAGGGATAAAAGGATTGTGTTCCTATCTTTTCTCAGTAGATTTCTGCCAAAACAAGTTTTTGCCTGGAGGGCAGCAATCTCTGTGGATCTGATGAAGTGTTGACAATCCTGAAGCATTGTTGATTGTAGTTGTTGAACGTGTTCAGTCATCCCTGGTTTCTTTAAAAAATGATAGTATTCTGTAACAAAGGTGGCTGCATTTTATGGTTCTAGCCTTATCCAAAGAAGGCGGTTATCCTCATTGTGATTGGCAGCCAGGAAGTCAGCTTGCCATACAATCTGATTGCGAAGAAAGGAGGTGAATTCCCGAAGCTGGATGTCGCCAACAAGAGGATTAATGTTGAGCTGCCTATTCTCAGGAATGGCTTCATTATGAAAATATGCCTCACAGAGGAGGTGTTGATCCATAGCAGATGCTTCTGCAAAGGTTTTGACAAAATCTGTTGGATGTAGCACTGCATGGGGTTTTCCTTCTGTGATTGATTTGATCTGAAACCATGTAAGTCGTTCCATGAGGAACAAGGAGTAATTGCAGGATGGTTTCCTTGCAGCCAGTAGCTTTTATGCAAAATCAAATATCAGGGCCACTCTGCCTTTTAACTCTTTGTTCAGTTTCTTAAGGGCACGAGCTTCCTGGCGTGTCTGCTCCAAAGCTTCCCAATTTGAGTAGGTATGATTTATCTAGATTTTTCTGTGCTCTTGCGGGCTTTTCGCCTGTGTAGCATTATACTCTTTTTTCCATTTCTATATTATTGCCTGCTCATCCCATGGTTGAGTTTGTGTTTCAGCATTGCAAGTAATATGTTGAAGTAGGGTCTGAGTTTGTGTTTCAACGTTGCAAGTGGTAGGCTGAGGTAGGGTCTGAGTGGCTTGTTCCACAAAGGTGTGGATATTGATCTGGTTGGGAGGGGAAAATTATTCAATGGGCAATGTTTGTACATCTTTATTAACAAAAGTAGGGGTTTCATATTTGACATTTGTTGCAGGCCAGGGTTCAGTCTTTATTTTGGAGGGTCCTACTGGTTCTTGTGTAACAGCAGGTTCTTCTTGTCTGACTGCAAAAGTTAAAGGATCAAGGGGAGCTCCTGGTATTGGGATTTGAATTACTTTGTAGCCTGCTTGGTAGTAGATGTCTCCACATTGACAAAACATATATTCTCTACACGGATTCTCTGTTGTAGTTTCCTCTGACATGGTCGCTGTGCAAGCTAGGGTGTACAAATTAAGTTCCTTTTCATAGGCTTCCTTTGCCATGGCTAGCTCTTTCTTGTAGGCTTCCAGTTCACACTTTAGGAAGTCATTTTCTTGTAAAACAAAGGCCATTGTTGGTTCTGGTTGAGGAGTGGCTGGTTCTTGTGTATCAGTCACAACCGCACTAGCTGGTACTTGTGGAGCAGCTACAGGATCAACAGATGCTTCTTGTGTTTCAGCTTGTTGATGTAAGGAAAGTAGTGTTGCGGCACCCTGGACCTCTGATTCCTGTATCTTAGTGTCAATATCAGCAGCTGGTTCTTGCATTTCAGCTGTAGCTGGTTCTTGTGTGGCAGCTATGGCTGGTTCTTGTGTTTAAGCCACTGAATGGGTAGCTGGTTCTTGTGTTTCAGCCACTGAATGGGTAGCTGGTTCTTGTGTTTCAGCCACTGAATGGGTAGCTGGTTCTTTTGTTTCAGCTACTGAATGGGTAGTTGGTTCTTGTGTTTCAGCTACTGAATGGGTAGTTGGTTCTTGTGTTTCAGCTACTGAATGGGTAGTTGGTTCTTGTGTTTCAGCTACTAAGTGGGTAGCTAGTTCTTGTGTTTCAGCTACTGAATGGGTAGTTGGTTCTTGTGTTTCAACTACTGAATGGGTAGTTGGTTCTTGTGTTTCAGCTACTTGATTTGAAACAGATGATGTCACAACACCCTAGGCATCTGGTTCTTATGTTTTAGTGCCCATGGGTGGAATAGGCAAAGATTCCGACATTTGGGAGGTTGGAGGTGTACGGGGTATTAGTTGGATGGGTTGGGGGTCTATGGCGGTGGTAATAGTGGTTGCCCTTGTTGAGGCCCTTGTTCATTTTCTTTGTAAAAAGGGTGGAAAGAAAGAATTTTACTTTCGTTTCCATGGGGGTTTTTCCTCAATGATGGGGCAGGGAGAATTGTCTGGCTCAGAATCATTGCTAAGAATATGAAGGGTAGGAGTGGATGATTTTGGTAACGTGTGGGGTGGGCTTGGTATGGTAGGGGGTTTGATTGGACTGATTGGTTCTGTAGGAAGACTCTGAGGTATTTCTGGAGAGTCTGGAGGGTTTTGTGGTTGTTGTTCCTGAAGATTTTTAGGAATTTCAGTGGCTCTTTGGGGATCTATAGGTGGGTTGTTTAGTGGAAGGTTTTGTTGGGAAAAACCCTATTGGATAAGTAGTTGAACGAGACGGTGATGGGTGAGTGAAAGGGCAGGATCTTTAGCCTTTTTACAGTAGTGTGACATATTTTTGAGACAACCGAGCAAATAATAAGGAATGTTCACCAATCTATTATGCTGTAAATGAGACAACAGGAGAAAATCATGCTGGTAGACTACCTGGTATCGGCCTTCGCAGGTAAGGTAGTGTTTGACGAATTTTGCAACTTCTTTCCATGGGGGAGGCAACGAGCTAAGTCAGACACCCCAGCCTTTAAATTCAATTTGTTCCTCTGGCGAAAGGAAATCCCGCTGGGCATTCAGGATGATATGTTTGCGGCTGAACAAGTGAGTGCCATTGGTAGGGAGACCTGAAACCTGTGCTATATCCTCTTCTATAACTGAGATTCGAACCCCTTGAACAATGAAATGATCTCCCTGGAGATTTTGGGCAAATTGCAGAACCTGTTGTTGATCAAACCCCCGGAGTCTCTGAAAATAACTAAGCCATCCTGCCTGTAGAAAAATTTGATAGGCTTCTGGATACAGTTCTAACAGGGTTGTTGTGGCGGGTTTGTACCGTATAACAGAGCCTCCCATAGCTAACAGCTCAGTAAAATACACCATCAAAGAGTTGAGTAAAAACTTCTGTGTAGAGTAAGTTTTTCGAGTGGAGGCATGCAAATGGTTGTGAAACGAACGAAAAGATGGTAAATAGGAATGGTGGTGGTGAATTTGTGTGAAATGATGGTATAAAAGTTTGATATTTCCTCCCCCCCCATCAAGTGCGGCTAATAATGATTTCACTCAAGTGGTCATAATGATTTGGAATCTTCTCATTAACTATAGCTTAACTGTATTACATAAAATTTACATACCTCGCCTTTACCTTCTGATTCGTGCTGCAAACAAAATATAATGCCTGTCCACGATAGTTCTGCGGTGGTCATGGTGGAGACTTTTGATTTGTTAGATGTATTGTATCAAGGATTTATTGACTGAAAGGACAAAATGAGAGCACAAAATCTTGCTGACAGATAATGTTGAAAAGTTGGTGTTTCAGCAACAGAGAAGAAAGGGTGAAAAGTTGTTGACAATGGTGTTTTAGCAACAGAAAAGAAAGGGCGAAACAATTGTTGGACAGTGTTGTTTCGTCAATGGGAAATGTGAAGAATTGTCGGACTGTAGCGAAAAGTTGCTGACAATGGTATTTCAGAAATAGAAAAGAAAGGGGCGAGACAATTGCTAGACGGTGTTGTTTCGTCGATGAGGAAATGTGAAGAGCTACTGAACAGTGGTGTTTCAACAATGGAAGAAAATGGCAGGAAGTTTGCTGACAATGGTGTTTCATCAATAGGGAAAAATGGTGAAAGGTTGTTGAACAGTGATAGGGGAAAATGGTGTGGGGGTGCTGACAATGGTGTTTCAACAATGGGGAAAATCAAAAGGTCGCTGAACAATGATGTTTCAGCAATGAAGAAAGAGCAAAGAGTTGCTGACAGTGGTGTTTCAGCAATGGGAAAAATGATAAAAGGTTGCTGACAGTGGTGTTTCAGTAAGGGGAAAATGGTGAAAGGTTGTTGAACAATGATAGGGGAAAATGGTGTGGGGTTGCTGACAGTGGTGTTTCAGCAATGGGGAAAGTCAAAAGGTCACTGAATAGTGATGTTTCAGCAATGAAGAAAGATAAAAGAGTTGTTGACAGTGGTGTTTCAACAATGGGAAAGCTTGTCTCTTCGTGAAGTAGGATCGTCCTTTCCTAGTGGCCTGTGCTTTGATCGGGAATCTGCAAAAATTGATTGTAACATGGTATTTCTTGATAGGGATTATTAGTAAATAAAATCTAATCTAATGCTAAAGAAATTAACTTAAAAAGAATTAATTGCAATGAGGGGTAGAAGCCCCCTCTAAAAAGAGGTAATGAGAGTCTGCCACACATGTGGCCTTGAAATCTTCTTTGGAAATAGGGCGTTGGTACAGACGGAGCCAATGACCATTTACAAGTAACGGTGTTGTAGAGTCATCGATTGTGAGGAGCCTTACTGTTCCATTGGGGAAAATAGTGTCTACTTCGTAGGGTCCAAGCCATCTTGTATGCAATTTTCCTTGAAATGCTTTGAACTGAGAGTCATATAGTAGGGCCCAATTACCTTTTTGGAACTTCTTATTCTTGATAGTTTTGTTATGCCATTTTGATCTTTGTTGTTGAATCATAGTTGTCTAATGAATGGCATCTAGTCTTTTCTCATCCAATTCATTAAGCTACTGTAACCTAGCTGTTTGTGCATCGGTCAAATCAAGGTTGACAGCTAAAGCAGTTCTTAAGGTTTTTATTTCAAATTCCACAGGAAAGAGAACACTCTTTCCATAGACTAATTCATAGGGAGAGAATCCTGTAGTATTTCTCCAGGTAGTTCTGTAGGCCCATAATGCTTCAGGGAGCCTGTAGGACCAATCCTTTCTGTTTTCCTTCACTGTTTTTGTGAGAATGGCCTCTAATACATTGTTTGTGCTTTCCACCTGTCCATTGGCTTGGGGGTGGTATGCTGTAGTCATTCTATGCTGAATATGATATTTTTGAAGGGTGGCTTTGAAACCATGAGAAGTGAAAGGAGGTCCTCCATCTGTAACTAATTCTCTTGGCAC
>ML807201.1:33363-70724 GCA_009831015.1 Picea engelmannii
ATAAAATGTCCAAGCACTATTCCTTCACTCATCATCATATGACATTTTTCTGTACTTAAGGAGAGTTGGGCTTGTATGCATCGTTTAAGCACTTTCTCAAGGTTTTGTAGTGCTTCTTGAAAAGAAACACCATAAGGAGTAAATTCATCCATAAAAATTTCCATAGAGTCATTAAGCATATCAAAAAAGATTCCTATAACTGCTCTTTGGAAGGTTGTTGGTGCATTACATAGTCCAAATGAGAGAACTCTATAAGAAAAGGTTCCCCAAGGGCTAATAAAAGTGGTTTTATCTTGATATCGGGGTGCAATCTTGATCTGGTTATACCCACTGAAACCATCTAAAAATGAGAAAAATGTCTTCCCTGACAAACTATCTAACACCCGATCAATGAATGGTAATGGAAAGTGATCTTTTTGAGTAGCTTTATTTAAGGCTCTATAATCCACACGTACTCTCCATTTCCCGTTTTTCTTAGGAACTATTACCAACAGGGAAACCCATTCACTGTCTGATATAGGATAAATAAACCCTTCATTGAGCAATTTTTGAAGTTCTTCTTTGAGGATTTCTCTTAAATTAGGGTTCATTCGTCATTGAGATTGGCAGATTGGTCGACAATCTTCCTTAATATATATTCGATGAGTACATAATTCGGGAGAGATTCCTTTCATATCTGTGTAATCCCATGTGAATGCTTTTTTGTTTTCCAGAAGTAACTTCATTAATTGTTGTGTTTCAGCCTCTGTCAGATTGGGGTTTATGTTCAGTGTTTTGCCAGGTTCAATTTCTACTGGTATGATTTTAGAAGAGATGGTGTTAGATGTTTGAGGTGGGTTTTCTGAGTTGAGGTTTTCTTGATTATCAGACTCCAATAGTGCAAATAGTTGGTTATGAGTTTCTGGAGTCACATAGGAGGGTTCACAAATAAAATTATTAATTACTTCATCCTCGGTGGATTCTTTAAGGCTTAGAGCTTGTCCGATAGTCAAAAGGGGTTGAGTAAGTTGATAATCCAAATCTACCCATACAGAATTATCATTATTAATCAGGGGTGTAGCGTGAGGGTAGAGGGTAAGTTGTTTAGTTTAGTAACCATTGGAAATTGTCATTGAACCTGATCTACAACTGATAAAAGCATCTACTGTGGCTAGCCAAGGTCTGCCCAAAATTAGAGGGTGGCCCCCCAACTTTTTTTGGGGTTGTAGTACCACAAAGTTAGCTGGACAATTATAGGATTCTACTGAGATACTGAGTTCTTCAATGAATCCTTCTGGTTTAATTGTGGATCAATCAGCTAATTCTAGGATAGTTGGGGTGTCTCTGACTTCATTTTGTAGTTGTAGTAGTTGTAAGGTTTCCAGAGTCATGATATTGATAGCGGCACCTAGGTCTACTAGGACTCGAGGGATTATTGTTTTTTCAACTTGTACTGAAACGGTAGGGTGGCCGGGATCACCATGTTTAACTCGGGGGGGGGGTTACCTCACATTAGTGTAAACAAGTCTCCCATAACATGGACTGTGAGGGGATCTTTAATTTTCCTACCGGGATTTTTAACACATATGTCTCGCATTGTCCTGGCATAGATTGGTACGTCTCGGAGTGCTTGTAGTAGAGGAATTTTGACATACAAATTTTGTAATTCCCCCAGAAGATTGAAGGCTGGTGGCTCAGGCGTTTTAGTCAAAGCTAAACGCTTAGGAAATGGTGGTTTTGTTGTTTCAGTGACATTATTAGAGGATGATTGTACCTCTTCGGGTACATCATGCTCTTTTGTTTCCTCTTTATCAAAAGAGGTAACATCAGCTATGGTAGGTTCCACTGTTCTCCCATATCGTAAATTAATATCGTTGCATTGCGCAGGGGAAAGAGAAAGTGTAGGCTGGTTATGAATATCAATGCACTACACAACTTTATTATTGGGGTTAGGGTTAGGTTGTACAGGTAGCTGGGGTCTCATTATTTGATTGTTTGGTGGAGTACCTGATGGTAAGGAGAGTGCTTGTAGAAATTGTGATTGAGGTAATTGATTTGGAAAGGGGAGTTGTTGTCCTCTCCAATTTGGATTCCATTGGTTTTGATATGGTTTTTGTTGTTGTGGAGGCCAAGGAGTCAACATTGATGGATCCACAAAGGGTGGGTTATTTTTTTGCATGGGTGGGTAATTCAATTGATTGGGATATTGCATTTGATTATACGGAGGGTAACTCATTTGATTGAAAGAAAGATAATTATTCCAACGATTAGAAGATGTAAATGGCATGTTAGGATTCATACCTTGTCCCCGCGGTTTCCATTGCCTTCTCTGTGTCAACAGATAGACAGCTTCAGCTTCTTCGTCCGTTGGTTGTAATGTTGCCTTGATCCCTGGTAAAGATGGACATTGTTGAGTTTCATGATACTTATCACAGATGGTGCAGATTGGCTTTTTGTCCAATGGACATTCCCTTCGTGGGTTCTTGTCTCTGCATTGAGAACAAAAGATTGATAGGGCTGCTTATGCTTCTGCTTGCTTCTTTTGAATCTGTAGGGTGTCAATTTGTGAGGCAAAAGAGCTTAACATTTTAGTTTTAAAACCTTCTAGTAAATTACCTATCTTGGCTCTTGCTGCTCCCCCATTGGCTGATTTTTGGACTCTTGAAAATGTGGTGTCCCTGCTATTTGATCTATTTCTTGAAGCTCCTCTTGAACATCTTTTGCATAAATTAACAATTTCATCATATGATTCCTGAGATATGTCCCCTTTTCCAAGCATATTCAACATATCTAGACAGTCATCCCTTACTCCTTTTAATAATATAGTTTTGAGAATATATTTACTTACATTGGGGTGATTGGATCTTTGTAGATTATATTGTAGCCTTTCTACAAAGTCCTCTAGATTTTCATCCTCTTTCTGCATCATCTTAAATAGCTCCTCCCTCTTTTCTCTTGTTCGGCAATAGTCCTAGTATTTATTCAGGAATTTCTGTTTCATTTGGTCCCATGTTGTGATTACATGGCCTCCAAGACTCATGAACCATCTTAGTGCATTTCCTTTTAATGTTCCTGGAAATAGCTTTAATTTTTTAGCATTGGAAACATAATCACAACTTCTGCATAATATATCAAACTAAAAAAGGAATTCATCAGGATCTTCTGAAGACAAACCATGAAAATTAGGTAGTGCTGAGAGTGGAATGTTTTTCATGGGGGATACCCCTCTAGGAACATCACCAATAGGAAATCCCGATGTGGAGAAAGAGTTTTCATCATTTACCTCTCCTTCAGGACCTGCCTATTCTTCATGATGCAATTCTTCATTGTACTCATCCATGTTTTCTTCTGTCTGCTCCCCTGCTGTGCTTGCTCTGTCCTCAATGTTTCCTGCTGGTTTCTGGACTGTCTCAGGACTCCAAACTTCTTTCCCTGTTTCAAATTTTGCTTGAAATGAAGGCTGGTATTTTAGTTTCCGAAGGTTTGGTCGTTGAGTAGCAGATTCAGACTTTGATATAATCTCGTCAATATAAGTCTTTCTTCCTCCTCTTCCTCTTCCCCTGCCATCTGTAGGGTCAGTGTCTTTGGGGTCTCCGCATCCTCTCATGCAATCTTTGTATCTGAAAAATCATAAGTGCTTTTGAAATCTATAATTACCTTCCCCAACAACGACGCCAAAATGTTGGTCACTATAATTTCTTATTTAATCTAAACAATCAAGTGCTACATAAATTGTCAATCCAGGGAAGTCTGTTTATTTCAAAGGTAACCACGGACTATATATGCTCAATTTTAAAAGCAACCTAGATTTGTAGTAAATAAAACTATATTAATCACACTTGCCTTGAATGAACTGAAGTTCTAACTTGAATTACAGAAAAGCAATCTACCTATTGCAGAGCTCAAAGTTTAAAGAAATGATTAATTGAAGAATCCTGGATTACATTAAAATAACAACAAGATACTGCAACAGAAAAGACCAAATATTCTGTAACCAGAGAGCATGACCCTATTCCTAAAGCAGGAATCTTCAGCACATGTTTCTGAACATCATACTTCATGAACTCATTGCTTAACTGAAATAATTGACATGCATTTTGAAGGCTATCTATCTCCTAACAAAGAACAAGACCCTAATTCCTTCCCAAGCATGAACCTTCAGCACCAGCCTCTGATTAGCACACTCATGAAAATAATTAAAGGTTAACTATTTCTAACAGAGAACAGGACCCTAATTCCTTCCCAAGCAGGAACCTTCAGCACCAGCCTCTGATTAGCACACTCATGAAAATAATTAAAGGTTAACTATTTCTAAGAGAGAACAGGACCCTAATTCCTTCCCAAGTAGGAATCTTCAACACCAGTCTCTGATTAGCACACTCATGAAAATGATAACTATTTCTAACAGAATAGGACCCTAATTCCTTCCAAGAAGGAACCTTCAGCACCAGTCTCTGATTACTAAGCTTTCATAAATCAGTAAAGAAAAGTTTTAGCAAGACAGAGTTTAGTAGTGTTTCAGCAAAGCAGAGTTCATTAAAGTAGTGTTTCAGCAAAACAGAAACTAATCAAGGCATAAACAGAGATCACACTAACACACTGTAAAACTAACGGGTGAATCTTGTGAAGAAGGTGGGCCCTCCCCTCTTACAAGATTCCCCTGGAATGGAAAGGATAGAGAGAAATGATTAGAACAGTATTTTATTCATCTATCAATGTATCATATTACAATCTGAAATGAAGTACATCCTTCTCTGTAAACCCTTCTTAGTACAAAAATTGGAGCCCCTCTCGAATGGTGATTTCCTCTTATTTAAAGAGGAGAATCCCTTCGATACAATCGATCAACAAATTACAGGTGTATATCTGAGTCCTATTCTTAGTCAGATTGACTTTCTAAACTGGAATAGGATATCCTAGTCTCCCGCAACAGAATGTTATTACAAGTGCTCAGTGAGGTGTTGTTGTTGCGGCTAGAGTAACAACTTCTTTATTTGTTTCTTGTTACTGTTGTTGTATGTTGTTTCGACATCGCAAATCGCGGGTTGTTTCATCCACGGGATTTGCGTTCTGACTGTTTCAACACTTCTCGAGCAACAACGATGGTTGATGCTTGGTTCACGGTGTAGATGTTGTAGTCAATCTGTGTGAGTTGTTGTTGACCGTGGACTGTGTAACAACTTCCTCTGTGTTTCAACATCGTCGACCACGGACTGTGTAACAACTTCCTCTGTGTTTCAGTATCGTCGACCACAGACTGTGTAACAACTTCTGTGTTTCAGCATCGTCGACCATGGACTGTGTAACAGCTTCTGTGTTTCAGCATCGTCGACCACGGACTGTGTAACAACTTTTGTGTTTCAGCATCATCGACCATGGACTTTGTAACAGCTTCTATGTTTCAGCATCGTCGACCATGGACTGTGTAACAGCTTCTGTGTTGCAGCATCGTCGACCATGGACTGTGTAACAAATTCTGTGAGTTGTTGTTTCAACAACAGGGCTCAAATGTTAATCTGTAGTTTGAACTGTTTCAGTACTTATATATTTCTAATCAATGGTTAAGTATGAGAGTGATGTAAAATTATATTCAAAACAGATTAAACATATAGTAAAGAGAAGAGACGTTGTATACCTTTGGAAAGATAGGGTAAAGTGATAATATGAGTCTAAATGTGAGTGAAACAAGAGTGTAATGGTGGCAAAAAGTATGGGCAAAAAGGTACATTGTGTAGTCCTAACAATACACACTCATCTGAAAGCCTAGAAATCATATCTATTGGAGGTAGATATGTATCATTTATAATAGAGTTCCTATCATAGTGAATTTCAGGGATACCCTCCTATAGTGGAGTCCAAAAGGAAGATATGGTTCATCAATCGTTTGAGATAAAAGAAGTCCTGAGAAGCTGATCTAGTAATTGATCCATTCAAACAGAGGAGCTCCGAGGGGAGATCCTAACCATTGCTAGAAACCTTGCATAATAGAACACAGAGTTTCACTCAGAGGAAGGAGCTCCGAGATGCAATCCTGACAATCGATATGGCGAGACACGAGAAGCTCCAAGAGGAGATCCAATCTGTCCATCACCAAGATTAATTCAAATTAAATTCTGGGGATAAACTCTAAGGAAGAAACCCTAAGAAGTATATATAACCATAGATATGTTGGGGACGGGGGAGATCTTGACCTTCCATCATGATAATCTTTCAGAATGGGTCATGGTGATACATTCTGACAAAGAATCTCTGAGAATACTTGTAGATCGTTGATATGCTAAGACCTATAGAGTATAGCATTAAATATTGACCGTAAATATTTAGTTGAAGGCCTAAGGGTTTGAAGTGGATGGTTCCATGTGTTACAATGCAGATGGTGCCACGCGTTGAGCACAAGTGGTGCCATGTGGCATAGTGTTTTGGTACCTGTGGGGAATATGAGTTCCATGTGTAAGGTGGAGATAGTGCCATGTGTCATACAGAGATAGTGTCACATGTATAAAGGATTTGGTGCATGTAGGAGAATAATCCTAAGGAAGGTCTTGACCCTTGATCGAGAGGGAGGCTGCGATCAATAATATTCCTTGATCCACTGTGGGACCCACCTCTTGAAATTCAAAGGGTTATAGAAAGGTCATAACCCCCATGCAACTAAGAATCTAGGAAAAATCCCCAACTGTCCATTGATAGGCCCAAAAACCATCCATTTAGTGAGAGGAGGGAGCTATTAGACCTGGGTATCAGAGTGTGTAAGGTAAGTGGTCCTGGGAACACCCCGATAGTGTTCTAGCGTACAAGTGTCAATAAATTGTTTTTAAGAAGAGGCCATCAACCTGTTCCCTGATTAAGGTTTATACTTCTCAAGGTTTCTTGACAGAGTTCAATGTCTCTGTTTTTGTAGTCATAACTTGGGTTAGATTTCCATTTACTTGTCTTTTTTAAGTTTCTTGTGTCTCCTAGCTTTTTTAACTTATTTTTAGCTTGAAATTTTAAGAAAAATGAGTTTTATTTTGAAAATCGTGTATTCATCAGTTAGAATATTTTGTTATTTCTTCTTTGATTGGAAGAAAATATAAAAAAAAAACTTATCTTGTTAGGTCTCTTTCTTTCTTGGCATTTGCTTTGCATTGTTATTTGAAAAATACAAATAAAAATTAGCATAGTCTTGTTTTTTCTTCTCATCTTGAAAGAATTTCAAAAGAAAAATAAGAAAGATAATCCTTCTTTGCTAGTGTTCTTATAAGTTTTATTTTTTGCAAGAGTCTTAAAAACATCAATTGTGCTACCACACCTTTTGAGTAAATCAAGCCTTAAAACGAACGTTAAAAGCAAAATTAATTAGACTTTTATGTTTGTAGGGTCAACCAACTAGTTTAGGGTTAGGGCCTTGAATTAGGTTGGAGAGAAAACTCTTCAAGGCCATTAAACAAACATTGGAGTTAGAGCTAGGTAGTGTTAAAGTCCAGTGACATGAAATTTATCTGGGACCACCCTCTAACACAGGGGATAAAAACAAGGTCGTGTAAGGAAAGGAAGCGAAGATAACCCCTCCAAATCCGGACTAAATGTAGTGAGGAACACATATTGAGTATCTGTCTTGGGATAACTTCGCTTTCATTTTCCTATGGATCTTTGTGGACCTTGAATCTATTTGAGATCCTCTGTCATCTTTCGGACCACTTTCTTTTGATACCCTCGATAGGTTTCAAACTTGTTATCTTTCCCATTGTGGTCCACCCGACTGTCGACTGTACCCGCCTGGTGACTGTTTGTGAGCTGGAAACTTAGTTGCCCATTTTATAGGGACTTACATGGGTGATTATGGGGGTATAATGCGGTACCTAGTGCAAACATTGGGTCACACTTTGAAGAGTATACCTGAAGGGTGCTTCAAGTGTTTGAGTTGCACTTGCACCAGTAAGTTGCTCTAGTGTTGGTTAAAGTAATTGTTCTTCCTACTAGATAGTGGTTTGCTTGATTTATCTTATAGGAATTGTTTTAGTGTGTGCTTTGTGCTTCCTAGTTTTCCATAGTGAGTTAGTAAGTCATTTCTTTGGATCTCTGACCTAAGGTGGTAGACCTTCCACTTTGCCAGCCATGAAGATGTTTTGGTCTTCTGCATAGAAACGTGGAGCTGCCTCTCTATAAGCGTTGTTTTTATAACATTGGTTCGCTAGAGTCAATGTGTGAGAATTTTACAGACTTGAACAATATTGCAAGGGGAGAACCTGTGCATAAGATCTTCATGGAAAAGTTACTGACGATACCAACCAAGGAACCCCTTCACAAGGGGATTCTTGTTCTTTTCCTTTCTTCGGAAATGTTGGTGTCCCTTTGATGGACACTTTGTACATTCATGGGTTGAATGTGGGATTACCAGTTTGGTTGGGTACCATTCCAAATGTCCCAAATGCTCTTGACACTTTTCAGTTAAGCACCTTATGTCATGGGCATAATGTTGATGTTCCATCATCAACAAAGTGTTTTCCTCCTCCTTCTCTCATCTTTGGTGAAAGTACAGTTACTAGTAACCAGAAGTATAGATGAAATAGAAAGAGGAAGAATAGGAAGAAGAAATAAATAACCTCTATGAGTCATGTTGGATATAGGTCGTCAAACTTTGCAATTCATGTTGAAGACCAACACCCAACCTGTGCAATTCATGATGGGGGAAAAGGTCTAGTCACTTCTAGTCATACTGGAAATAGGTGTGTAGCCTTGGCGAGTCATGTTATCGACCAATCACCAACCTCTACAAGTCATGTTAGTGATATGTCAACAACCTCTACTAGTCATGTTGGGGACAAGAAACCAACCACTACTAGTCATGCCAGGGGCATTGATTTTGTTGAGAAACCTAGATAGATAGGACAAAAATATAAGTTCCCTTGTAAGCTTTGCAAGAGAGATCACCTTACTCATTTATGCCCTGGCCTTCCAGAGGTACGAATATTGTGGTCCCTGTCTGCAAGCTCTTATGATTTTGAGTTTTTTGAGGTTTCCTCATAGTATATTCAGCGTTTGGTTGATGAAGTGTTCATGTCGATGCAATATTCGGTTGATCCCACTCCTCTTTTGGGGGGTGATGTGCTTGTAGACCATGTTGTTTCACAACATATTCAACCAATGGTTGAGAAAGTGGTCACACCGATGCAGTCTTCGGCTGATCCTTCTCTTCTATTGGAGAGTGTCGAGTCTACCAAAATTATCATGCCGATGCAATCTTCGGCTGATCCCACTCTTCTCTTGGGGATTGATGTGTCTACTGACTATGTTTTTAGCATTTGTAGTTTAGTACTTTGAGAACAAGGGGGAATTACTCTCAGTTTGAGAAAACCCCTTCCAAGATCTAGGATGGTTTCCTTTGATGGAAATGACCTTGTTGAGCCTCGTCTTCCTTATTTCACACCCTTTCAAATAAGGGTGGAAGTAAATTCAAATTTTTTTTATTGATGTATTGTGGATGAAGGAGCCTCTGCAAGTATTTTATCCTCCTCGGTTTTGAAAGTCTTGGGATCTCCCGAGCTTGTGTCTGCTTCGCATGAGCTGTTGGGTTTTGATATATGTCCTAGTGAATATTCGGGGGTTCTTCCTCTATTCCCTATATCGTTAGGTGGGAATACTGTCCTTGTTGATGTTATAGTGGTGCAAGGCTTGTTATATTTTAATATGTTTCTCAGATGTGATTATGTATATGCTATGAACGTTGTGGTGTCTACGCTCTTCCAGGTGATGCATTTCCCTCAAAATGGAAGCATTGTCACTAACGACCAATTGGAATCTAATAATCACCATCCTAATTCGACTTTAGTTCAGGCTGCCCCTTTATATGTTCCTAGTGTTTGTATAGACTCTACCTCACCATGGGTTAATTATGTGGTGTCTTATCCTCGGTGTTAAATTACTTCTGAGCAGGAACCTGTGTAATCATGTTTTCCTTCTAGAGACCTGGTCTCAACAATTTATCCTTTGGTTTATCCAATGGGAGCATGGGATCCCTTACTTCCCCCTCTTGGTCCAAGTGATCTCGTTGGGATTACTTGAGAAACGTAACCTCCCAGAGTCTTCTTTAAGCCCTTTTTAGACTCTCTAAACATGAAAATATTGTTAAGAGATCTTGTTGTCCTTCACGCTCACCAAACTAAAACTTGAAAGCATGTCTGTCCGGTGGTAGTTTACCCCTTTTTCGGTCCGAATGGTCAATTTTACGAACAAAGGTATACTCTAGGTACTTTGGTTTGCTAGAAGAGTATTCTCAGGTATAAGTTTAACCCTTTTTCGAGCCTAAGGGACTAAATTTACGAAAAAGGAACATTCTCCTTGGTTTTGGTTTATCACCTTTTTTAGGCCTTGGAGATAACCTACGAAAAATGAACCCCCATGGAGTCCATGGCTAAGCTCTTTTCAGACTCCCTAAAATTGAAAAGATCGTTGAGTGATATTGTTCCTTCACACTCGTTAAATTAGTCCAGAAGAACATCCCCCATGAAGTCCATAGTTAAGCTCTTTTCAGACTCCCTAAAATTGAAAGATCGTCAGGTGACCTTGTTCCTTCACACTCGTAAAAATTGGTCTAGAAGAACATCCATTGGCATGAGTTTACCCCCTTTTCCGGCCTGTGGATTATGGATGAAAAAGGTACACCTCAGGAGTTTGTCTCGTCGGGAGATTTCTCCTCAGTAAATTTCATACTTTTTCGGGCTAAGGAGACTAAATCTAGAAAAAGGTTGTGAGTCCATAGTTAATCTCTTTTCAGACTCCTTAAAATTGAAAATATTATCAAGTGATCCTGTCTTTTTCACACTAGTTAAAATGGTTTGAATAGATGTCTTTTCGGTGCTAGTTTACCCATTTTTTGAACCGACTAGACTATTTTTGAAAAAGGTACCCTAGTGGAGTCTTCTTTTACATTTTTTCAGACTCTCTAAACATGAAAAAAATACTTAGCTTACCTTCTTTGGGATCGTTAAAATTAAATTGAAGGGGGTTTCATTGTGTCTTGCTAATCGTGTTTTCATATCTGCATCTTTGGCCTAATTTTGGCTCCATGTTGCTCTCAACTAAACCTTTGAATCATGCCTTATACACAATACTTGTAGCACTTTTCCTCTGCGACCTGACACCTTGACCCATGGAGGAATTTTCTCGAGTGTCCTTTTTCTGCACATGTCTCCTTGCTCTGAGCATTAGTTTGTTCCTTTCGCTTGGAACTAGTATGCTTGTGAAACTCGTTCATCCTTTGTTACGTAGCATTATTTTATTCTTTTTCAAGCTCTTTAAAAAATTGAAAAAGACAAAAAAGTAAAAAAACCCAAAAAAGAGGGGACGATAAATATATATTATTTTTTGGCAGTGCAATGAGTTTCCCTTGGAGAAAGCACATCCTTTCAGTTTTTCGTCAAGATTTGAGATCTAATATGAAGTTAGGAAGTTGTTCTCGCTACATAGAGTTGTGTCCTCCTCCATTTGGTTACTCTTCCAAACACATGGTGAGTTTGTGTTTCCTCATGCATCGTGAACTTATGTCAATGTCATGCTTCCCGAGTCTAATCATATTTCGTGCTCTTGTCCAAGGGAAGTTTCACCCATCCTGAGTCAGCATTTCTGCAGTTTGTCTCTTGACCTCATGCCTAACCATCCCAAAAGTCCAATCGAGTCCTTGTTCGAAATCGATGAAGTTCTCTTCCTAATCATCGAGATCCTCTTGTATTTTCCCGACGAGCCATCGAAGACCTATGGGTAGTGAAGTCATACACTCACATTGTACTACTACCTGAGTATTGAATATCTTGAAGTTGTTTCTCGAGCTCTGAAGACCTCATCGCCAACCATCAGGTGGTATTGGCTTCTTGAACATGGATACTATACTTGTATATCTTTGATTTTGAGATGTAGATCCGTTGTGTATTTCTCGTGGCTACACTTTATATAGTTATATGACATGTATTTGCAGTTTATTTGATTGGCAGCCATGATTTTTTTCATCCCGAGCATGGGTATACCTGCCTTGCAGAGACAATTGTTATTTTTGCAGATGGCACCTCCCGAACCCTGGTCCCAGGCTCACTCGTTTCATACATTGGTGAAGATTTTGTAATGTATTTCGGCCATCAGATGCTCTTCTAACCTCATACATTAGGGGGCATTTGTTATAACCCTAAATTTCTCTACACATGCATACCTGGCATTTGGCCCTCTTACTTGGATTTTTTTCCAAGTCATCATTGAGTTGCTCTTCTTAGAAACCAAATTTTTGAAGATGTACGCGCACTGCTCCACTACTTCCGATGTACACACGCTCGTTGTGTTAAGAACCAAACATCAATATAGCATGGAAAAACCTCAGGAAAAGTACTCAACGCCTTGAAATAGAGATAATTTCAGATAATAAGCCTCTTTGAGGGGGCAACCTCCTTTTACCCCACTTAAATGTTCAAGTCCAAGATGATTCAAAATGAAAATGTCTCCTTCGTATATATAGGAGACTAGGAGGTATAATTACAACTAATGGCCTAAAGCCGACATAAATAAAATAACATTACTAATATAATATGCCCCAATTAAGGGGTAATGAGCCAACATTAGGGCTTAACATGCCCCTCCCCATGAGACAAGTGTTGTTTACAACGCTTGAGTAACTCTGGATTCTTCTGTGTAAAAGACTCATCTTCCCAAGTGGAATCTACGGTAACTTCCTCACAACTTGCCTATTTTTGTCCTTTCCAGGAGATCTCACTTGTATAGAATGCCCCGCACAAAATAATTGATATCGAATTCTGAAAATTTCACCCAAAATACTACAGATTGTCCACGATCCAATGCAACCAGTCCCACTTGATTTGGATACTCTAGCAAGAATTTATGCTTGTTTTACCTGGAACATCTTCTTGAGACTAGTCAATAGGACTAGTCAGATACCCTATCTTACACAAGGTGTATCTACAAATTTAAGATGACCCAGATGATGAACTTTTTACCACAAATATATTACTAATTTCTGTAAATGGCCTCTGGATTTCAGGGTCTGAAACGTTACATAATTTTTTTTATAGCGAACATTCTGCAATGACTCATTTCAGGATGATTCCAGAACCCTATCTTGTACAGGCTATATCTCTGAAAGTATAAGGCCTCAGGAGCTGAATTTTGAACCCAACATACCTTGATCTGTTTACTAAATACCCTCCAAGTGGTGCATTCTGAAACATTATAGAAATAAAGTTATAGCAAAAAGTCCACGGTGTCTCAGATGTAGCAACGAAACCCCAAGACCTTGAGCTCTGATACCATATGTTAAGAACCAAACATCAATATAGCATGGAAAAACCTCAGGAAAAGTAATCAACGCCTTGAAATAGAGATAATTTCAAATAATAAGCCTCTTCGAGGGGGCAACCTCCTTTTACCCCACTTAAATGTTCAAGTCCAAGATGATTCAAAATGAAAATGTCTCCTTGGTATATATAGGAGACTAGGAGGTATAATTACAACTAATGGCCTAAATCCGACATAAATAAAATAACATTACTAATATAATATGCCCCAATTAAGGGGTAATGATCCAACATTAGGGCTTAACACGCTGCACCACTACATCTCATGTATGTATGCATTTTTCGCCACTACAACCTGTGTATACTTGCAAAAGTTGCAAAAATTAAAAAGTTGCAAGGAATTCGTTGAGATTACGGGCTATTGGGTAGTTTCCCAACTAATCCACTGCCTATATCCCATCACCCAACCAAATAACCATCCTTTTGTCATATAAAAGGAGGTTTTGGGGTCTCATTCGATATCTAGAGATAAGAATAGTGAAACTATGCCTATTTCACATCCCCTCCTTGCCCCAAGAATTCACAGCCTATTTGTGAGAATTGCCTCAGAATTCCTCATTTTTCCCTTTTTCCTCCATAAGAACCCATTCCATTTCCCAAGAAGAAGGTTGAGAGGAGAAATATACATGGAGGTTCACTTGGAGCTTGGTGAAGAGGAGCTCAAACAAGGTTCGAGGAGAAGTAGTTGACTTTGGTTGTAAGTGATCATTGTATTATCAATAAAATAAGTACTTTTCCTATCCCAAAACATGATGTGTCAGATGTTTGCATTTGATTTATTTTTTTATTCTAACATATAACCCTTATTTATGTATGAAATTTATGCTTGTAGCTTTCTGTTTGTCTGTCTTGCAATGCAGGCCAGCCTTGGGAGGAGTTTTGCAGTCAGTGAAGCTATCAAGTGCAAGAGGATCATCACCGGATGTGGAGTAAAGGTACAATTACCTGATCCTTCTCATTTTTCTTTTCTTGCATAAGTTTGGGATATGTTTGGGGTAGTTAGAGAAGTAGGATACTTTTAAATGGTTATTTATCTACCTACATTATAAACCCCGGTGTAGGCATAAGGGGGTTTTTCCCGCTAACAATAGAGTTCCTATCAGAGTGAATTTTAGGGATACCCTCCTATAGTGGATTCCAAAAGGAAGATGTGGTTCGTCGATTGTTTGAGATAAAATAATTCATGAGAACTAGATCTATTCGTTGATCCATACAGGCAGAGGAACTTCGAGGGGAGATCCTAACCATCCATCACTACACACCTTGCAGAATAGAACAAAGAGTGTCACTCCGAGGGAGGAGCTCTGAGATGCAATACTAACAATCGATATGGGGAGACACGAGAAGCTCGAAGAGGAGATCCAATCTGTCCATCACTAGGATTAATTAAAATTAGATTTTGGGGATGGACTCCAAGGAAGGAACCCGAAGAAGTAGATCTAACCATAGATATGTCGGGGATGGGGGAGATCTTGACCTTCCATCGTGATGAGCTTTCAGAATGGGTCATGGTGATACATTATGATGGAGAATCTTTGAAAATACTTGTAGATCATTGATATGCTAAGACTTGGAGAGTATAGCACTAAATATTGATTGTGAATCTTTAGTTGAAGGCCTAAGGGTTTGAAGTGGATGGTTCCATGTGTTACAATGCAGATGGTGCCACGCATCGAGCACATGAGGTTCCATGTGGCATAGTGTTTTGGCACCTGCAGGGAATATGAGTTCCATGTGTAAGGTGGCAATAGTGCCACGTGTCATACAAAGATAGGGTCACATGTCTAAAGGATTTGGTGCATGGAGGAGAATATTCCTAGGAAAGATATCGACCCTTGATCGAGAGGGAGGCTGGGATCAATAATATTCCTTCATTCGTCATTGGACCCACCTCTTGAAATTCAAAGGGTTATAGAAAGGTCGCAACCTCGATCAAACTGAGAAGCTACAAAAAATCCCCAAATGTCCATTGACAGGCCTTATAACCATCAATTTAGTCAAAGGAGGGAGCTATCAGACTCGAGTGTCATAGTGTGTAAGGTAAGTGGTCCTGGGAAAACCTCAATAGGAGGGTTCTAATAGCAATGGAAGTAGGAAAGGGAGAGTTCCAATGAGTTATCGACAAGGTGTGACGTGGTCAATGCCATGTATGTGCCAAGGATCTGAGCACAAGAACTAGGAGAGTCATGTCAGAACCACGTAGGAAGACCAAACGATAGTGTGCGACGTGGATGACACTTGGCAGTGAAGTTTCCATAACTTTTAGGAGCCATAAATTTTGATCCAGAGCTCTGTTTTGAGTGAAATCCCAGTCGTTAGAAATCTCTTGATGACAAAGAGATGATGAATACCTCGGGAAGAGGTTTGACATGGTTGAGGAAAAGTGAAAATTTAATACTCCATCCCTTAAAGGGGTACTTAGGGGTCAGGTGTGCTATAAAGTGGTATTCGAGTAGGATACAATACTAGGCCTGAATGGGCCATAAACCAGTCATGGGAATGGTACATTAAGGCTAGGATAGGCCTATTGGACAAAGTTTATTTACATTAAATTTTGGTTTATTATCTGCACAAGTTCTTTGAGAAGAAGGAAAATAGATTTAAAAATATTTTTTTGTAAATCTCATGCAATATAAGATTTTTTTCGCTTGATGAATTGATAGTTACTATTGCTGATGAATATATTGGTTCTCATCCATGGGTGAATCTGATGTAAACTAGTAGAATCTTGTTAAGGGATTCTTAGGTTCAAAAGAATGAATAAGCTAGTGATTGTAATGTTTCATGTAAGCATTAGTGATTATTGTTCATATAAGGGATAAAATCCTTATGAAGAGATTCCTTGTGGCTAAAGGAATTGGGTGTAGATTGATAGGATCCTTGGCGGTGGTAGTTTCTTCTTAAATAAAAGAACTATGTGTATGTGTGTGTGTGTGTGTGTGTGTGTGTGTGCACATTTACATACATATATACATGCATACATACATACATACATACATACATACATACATATATATCTGTGTGTGTGTGTGTGTGTGTGTGTGTGTGTGTGTGTGTGTGTGTGTGTAATCCCTCATGAACAAGAGGGATGAAGAAAATTGTAAGTTCAACATTATTAACCTATTGCAATTGAGACCCATAGTATGGTTAATCTATTTGAGAAAGACAAAAATAAGTTCCTTAGATTTTTGATAGCCCTCATAAAAGAGATGAAATGATATAAATGCATGAGCCAATGTATAATCTCATGACTAAATTAAGGAAATATATATGCCTATTAACCTAAAAGCATGTCTAGGCATGGGAATTCAAAGACAGACAACTAGGACACCCACACATTGTAGGCATGGATAAAATACTTGGTGTGATAGTATATGTTGTAGTGCATATAGAATAAGTGAGAATGTATAAAACAAACATATAGGCTTACAATAACATGTGGTAGGTTAAAGTATATCTCCTACTTATTGTGTTTTGTGGTTGATAACGACCTTATGATTAGCAGGAAAAGTAACAACATAGATAAAATACTGATAATGCTACTTCCTTTTTCCTTATGAATATAGGGTCGTAATGATAAAGGAAAGACCGATAAAAGGTCTTATAAAGAAAATGTTCCAACATTTCTAGATGACGAGTGGGTCAAATTGACATACATAAATGTATGATCGCTATATAAGAATGGTTGGGTAAGCTCATATAGTATAAATAAGGAATTTAGGGAAGGATTTCATTGATAAGGGTCTATTGACAAAAAATGAATTGAAGCATGAAGAGAGGCTGGAATTTTTAACTTGCTGACTTAGGCGGTACTGTAACTACTAGCCTATGTTGTTGAATTGTGGAAGGATTTTATAACAGAAATGTAAGAATGGATTCTTGTTAGATGTTTCCATGAGAGAAGGTAACCTAAACATGATCATGCCTATCAGATTAGTCATATGAATAACTATAAATTTCCATCATAAAAGACTCATATAAGAAAGAATTTGATGAATGTATATGGTTAATATGTGGATGTACAAGTGGTGCGCATGTAACATATGTATGTGCATGAGTATGAATAAATAAAAGGAATGATATGACTTCCTTAGTAAGTGGGACTGATTTCCTTGTTTTAATAATATTTTGGGGAAGTATACAACCCCCTAGATAAAGCTAATCTGAAATACTAAGAGAGAAACGAGAAAAAAATGACTTTTTCTGGTTGTTATCTCGTAGGGAGGGAAACATAATTATGATTATATTGATGATATTGGTCAGATAAGTGACTGTAAGGTCTCATCAAAACTAGATAATGTTAAATCAATATAAATGAATGAGATAAAAAGGTGCAGGTGATGCACCTACATATATATAAATATGCATATACATGCTTATAAGTGATGCCATGGATGCATGGTTGACCATATGTTGGAAGGGTCTGATTTGTTTGGATGGAATAATAGCCTAAGGGGGATGTGTCCCATTTCCTTAGGGAAATCTAGTGTAAATTGTTGAAATATTAAATGGGCAGGAATACTCTATTGTCCTGATAAAGGATACATGGTTATGGCTTTGGGGATTTAATGAGAATGACTATGAATGATCATGAGTTAAAATAATTTGTAAAGAAATATGCAAGGTGTTCTTATCATAAACAGACATAACATTGATGCATATCGTTAAAGGTATGAAAGAACCATTTGAAAGCAAGTTGATAACTTAAAAGACACAAGTTTGAACAGGTAACTGGAAATGCATAATAAGAATACAACTTCATATTCCCTATAGACTATTGGGAAAGAATATGAAATGAAAAAACTGATATCAATTCAAGGCCGAGATCATTTTAGATAAGAGAGGGATGTGCAACAAAATTCGCATTGGGAAGAAGACCCCTGTGGAGGAACTATATAAGGCTCCATCTGAAGAAAAAATCCATAAGCTTAGAAACTGCTGAGAATTAGATAGTGGGGATGCAAAGCCTAAATTCACAAGAATACTGGATTACATTTCAAAATATAACGCATTCTTGGGAGACATGCAAGTGAGTGTTGACCAACCTAATTTATGGTAAAGGTGTAAAATTCACTAAGTCATAATTAAATTGTAAACTAAATCTTTTTGTTTTAAGTATGTTTCTTATTATCCAGGAAGGGTCAAGATAAAATTTACTGAGAGTGCTCAATGAATAGAGCAGGAAATTCCCAGGAGGGATACATTGTAAAGGAAGAGAAAGAGAAAAGAATTAAAACTTTTCTCACTATGAAACTTTGAACAATAAGATAGAGTTGTATTCTTTAAAAGGATAGTTGTGACATTATGTACAACTAGTAATTGAAAGATAAAGTATTGAATGTGTTTAAATGGCCATCATTACGCCATGATATGCAAAGACAATGAGACCTTGGAAATAATTCAGTTGGACTGAAAGTTCCAAGCTGTGTAGAAGGAGCTGGAAAAGGGTAGAGTCCCTCCACCCATTTCCTAATTTTTATTATGTTTCTCTAGGATGAGAGACCAATATGTTGTTGTGTGTGAACACTTTTGGGCATGAGAAATGTTGATGGATATATGACTATATAAAAATTTGAATATTTGATTTCGTTTACGCTCATGAAAACATTCAGGGAAATAAGATGGGATGCAAATAAATGTGCTATAACATATCTGAAAATATTTTGTTAAATTAGATGATGTGATACATGCGTTTTATTTTACATGAAAACTAATGTAAATTTTGAATGTGATGATGAATGTTACATATAGGAAATGATTGGAACTATTGGTAAAGGACAACTTCCAATGGTGGGCGTTCTCAAGTAGAGGAGAAATGCAAGAAGGTTGATGATAAAAGAGAACCGTGAAAGGGACTTTAGAAGATCCCAAGAAGAACCACTTACGAGGTAATATTAGAAAGGTGTTGGAATCTATAACTTGTATAAAAGAATTCATGACTATGTGGAAAAGGGTATGGAGGTATTGGGTAAGGATCCCTTCTAAAATATTTTTACTATATTAATATTTTATAAAATATTTTGAGTGGTTGATGTACACCTTTGATACCCAAGCATGGTATGATTTAGGAAGGAACATAGCCTAAATTATGGAGGTATGAACCTCTGACAGCCAAGGATGGTTAATATCCTTGCAACAAAATTCATGAATATAGGTGTCATGATTTCATTGACTGATCGACATGATTGGGAACAAATATATTGATAAGAAACACATTTTGGTGGTATCATCGCTTTGCACGGGGGTGGCCTGTTGTCACAATCATGAAGCATGCAGATCCTATGGTTGGGTCGAAAGGAAGACACCCGCAGTCAGTGGGTATTGGAAAATTATTTATCATATAAGTGTTTAATTCTATTATACCCGTATTAAATTGAATTCATGGTACAAAAATGCCTGCAAAATGATGTTGAATATGAATTTTTGTTTTATGGGTTTGTTATGTATTTCTCTTGAATATCTTTATACTTATATGAGACATAATTCTATGAAGTTACTTAGGTATATCTATTTGGTAGCGATAATACTGTTTCCTCTGGTGGCCTTCGATTCTAACTTATGATAGAATGGCGAGGAAGGCATTTTGTATTTTTCTTGTTGATTATCTCAATTTTTTTATAAGATTTGTTGCAACTATCTAGTCACATTGAATGGTAAGATGGGTGAATTATAGTAAAACCATCATATTAATGAGGATTTAAAAAGTTATGAGGGGGTTCGATAATCCTTAGAGAATCAAGTAGCAAAACCCATGAGACACTAAGTCTTGAATCGAACTGACGGGAATAAGAAAAAGAGTCTTTCTCAAAAGGAATCGTTACAGTTGATCTCATCACAGTGAGTAAAGATGGGTCACTTATCAAATTCCTTTTCACTCTAGGGCATGCTAATTATCAATATCCTTTCCAATCATTGGATTCCTCAGAGGAGGATCAAAATATCCTATCCATTGATCAGGTTCCTCAAGTATGAGGATTGTCAAGGATCCATGATGTTGTCAATCGTTGGATCCTTTGGGGAGTGGTTTAGGAAAATATAGACCATTGGATACGGACCGAAAGGAGGTGTTGAAGTATAATGTTCGAGGTAGACATTAGTAATGAGACTTTGAGCGGTAATATTGACCATATATTGGGTAGAGTCTGAGAGGAAATATCATATGTTAAAGATATAACAATCCCTCACAAATAGTAGACTAAAAGTGGGATGATGTCATATCTACATGAGATGCTAGTGTAGAAGATGGCATGTCCCTTAGGATGATGCGTGTCATTATTCTATTGATCGGTGGCTCGATCTTGGTCCTCTTTGGTTGAGAAGGGAATTAAAAACTATGCTTGAACCTGGACCATCGAATATAAAGTTTGAAATATCTCAACCATTGATCCTGGAGGATCCATTGGAGTACCCCATGGTTAGACAACAATGCGACTCTGAATTAACCAAAGTCATCAATTGATTGGGGAATAATTTCGAGTGATCATGACTGTACATCATTGTGGTACATTCAGAGTAATTTAGTCCATTGGGAGAAAAAAATTCTGAAGGAAATACTTTGAGGAGCAATCCTGATCCTCCATTGGACCTAGCTAAAATAAATCTTGATTGTAGATCATGGTAGGTTCTTCAGGAAAAGGGTAAGAGGAAACTGATGTCATGCTTATGTGAATGATATCACTCCACCAATACCTTAAGGACAAGTGTTAGTATCTGGAGAGACATTCTGAGTACATACATGGTGATATTCATGTGACATTCATGTGACATATAGTACATGTGGAAGTCCACTTGTTGAGCAGTGGTGATGCCACATGTAGTGGTTTTGTGGAATAGTTAAGCAATGAATGTGACATCGGGTGTGTCATGTATCTTTCCAGTTTGTTTTGGGGGTGACAGGTATCTCCCTAGAAGTGGCCCAACACTGAGGGTTGTATGAGAAAAGGGGGATAAGAAAACATATGCACTCACCCCAAATCTTGTTCGTCAGATCTTCTGGAGGTATATTTGTATAATCTGTCATAAGGTTCCTATCAGAGTGAATTTCGGGGATACCCTCTAATAGTGGAGTCCCAAAGGACGATATGGATCGTCGATCGATCGAGATAAATGAAGTACCATGAAGTAGATATAGTCGTTGATATTTCCATATGGAGGAGATTTGAGGGGATATTCTAACCATCCATCATTAGATGATTCCTAGAATAGAGAAAAAAGGTTCACTGCGAGGGAGCTCCAAGATGAAATATTGACAATCGATATGATGAGACATGAGAAGCTATGAGAGGAGATATGTTTTTTCCATCGCAAGGGGTATCTAATATAAGATCATGGGGATGCACTCTGAGGAAGGAGACCTAAGAAGTATATCTAATCGTACATATGTCGGGGATGGGGGAGATCCCAACCATCCATTATGATGATATTTCATAATGGTTCATGGTGATGCATTCTGAGGGAGAAGCTCGGAGACGAGTTCTAGACCATCGATCTTCTAAGAGATGGGGAGTATAGTAGTAAATTTGGACTATAAATATTTATCTTAAGTACTATTTTTTTATGTGGATAGTTCATCGTGTTACAATGCAGGTGGTGCCATGCCTCAGGCACACGCAATGCCATGTGGAATAGTGTTTTCTCACCTGTGGGTGAACGTCTATGAGGAATATGAGTGTCATGTGTAAGGTGGAAATAGTCATACATGTCATACAAATATAGTGTCACGTTTCAAAAGGATTTGGTGTGTGGAGGTAAATAATCCTAGGGAATATCTCGACCCTTGATTGAGAGGGAGGCTACGATGAATAATAGTAGTTGATCAGTCATGGGACCCACCTCTTAAACAAAAAAGGGTTATGGAAATCCCCATGCAGATAAGAAGCTCTGAAAAATCCCTAACCATCCATCGACAGGACCCAAAAGAATCTGATTAGTCTAAGGAGGGAGCTGTCAAACTCGAGTGTTAGATTACATATGGTAAGTGATATTGGGAACACCTCGATAAGAGCATCTTGATAGTAATGGAAGTAGGAAAGGGAGAGGTCTAATGAGTGATCGACAAGGTGTGACATGGCCAACTCCAAGTATGCACCACGGTGCCTGGCGCGAGCACCAGGAGAGCCATGTAAAAACCATGTAGGAAGACCAAGTGATTCCATGCCACGTTGATGACACGTGGTAGTGAAGTGGACATAACTTTGAGGAGCCATAAATTTTGATCCAGAGCTTCATTTTGAGTGAAATATCATTCACTAGAAAGATATTGAAGAGTAGGAGACGATAAATACCTCAAGAATATGGTTTGACATGGTTGAGGTAAAGTAAAAATTTAATACTCCATCCATTAAAAGGGTACTTATGGTTCGAGTCTGTTACAATTACAAAGGATACAAGATGAGCCAGTCAAAGAAAATATCCAAAAGGAAGAATATAAAGAGAGGACTACATTGAAGAAACAATTGAAAATGTTACTAGAAAAAGAAAAAGAAAATATGGATGATAATGAAAGGGAAGAAGCAAAAGAATCTAAAGATAGATCCAATAAATATAGAGAAGTAGAAGAGAGATTTCAACAAAGAAAAAAGGAAGAATTGGAAAGGAAGAACATCAAGCCATATGAGAAGAAGAAAAAATATGAATTACTTAAGAATGATGTTGGAGAAAAGAAAAAGATCATTGAAAAGGAATCTGAAGTAAAACAGGATGAAGAAAATAAAATATTAGGTGCTGAAGTTGAACAAAAAAGAAAGAAGGACAGGAAGAAAAACAAAAAGAATCTGTTAGCACTTGGTAAATTTCCTAGAGGTTGAAATAGAAGAAATCTACAAAGGTAACTTTATCCAACCACTTTTAAAGTTGGGAATCTATCCCTTCCAGCTTCAGAGAGGGATCTCTCTATATGATTTAGCTTTGTTTTTAACTTCAGATGTTAGGCTAGGTAAAGAGAGAGGTAGGTTTTGTTGTGAAATGCTTATGAATTGGTTGAGACAGTCTACACCTCCATTGGGCTATGGGGTCTGCGTTATAATCAACATGAGATACAAACCATAAACATAAAGGAATCATTCCATAGGGCGAGATAATATACTCACTGGATCTTTAATAGTTTAAATGATGGACAGAAGAGAAGATGAGAAAGGTCATTCAACTAAGAAGCAGTTAAGAATTCCTTAATTGAAAACCTTAGAAGATAAACATTAAAACCTTTAAAGTCGTAAATAGGGTATCTAAGATAAATGTTGCAACATACGTTACTTTTAAAGATTAGTTTCAGAAAACAAATTGATCACAAAGCGAGAAAAACATTCAACTTAGAGAATAAACATCACCAGTGAATACACGCAAGAATCCTGTAAAAATGCTTCCTCTTTATTAATGGCAGATCTTCTTCAAAAATGGTTATAGTCTGATAGCGTCAGGGTGTAAAGATCAACAACCCTCAATACTTCGAAAGGTGAAGTATTTATAATTCAAAATGAAAACATTCCCGTGATAACTGATCAGGACATGCTCATTCTATTTTTGGCCTAACTGATTTAACTAATCAAATTGCTTGATGACTCGGTACAACTGCATGCGGAATTTCTGGGGTGGGTCGTTGGCGAGGCTCCTGTGTAGCCTCTTCTGACTGGATCTGTGACTGGACCTGGACAACTCATCTGCTAATCGAGAAGATCGCAGAGTTCTTCCCATCTGAGTTGACTAGGCACTGTGACTTTGAGTAGTCTCTGATACACTTCATCCATGTTTGTATACTTAGCGAATGTGGGCTTAGTAAGGAATATGTATCAAATATCATGTTGGATACTAATTTCCAACTGCAGGGCATCCATGAAATATTTCCCAGTGATGCTCCCTTGTATTCCTGCAAACTTTGAACTGTCTCTGGACACTTCAGCCAATCTCTTCTTGTAATCTGGGAGTGTCATTAGTTTATCATTAATGACCTTCAGACCAGGTAAGCCTTTCTTCTGGAGAGCATCAATCTTATTGAAAATCTTTTGTACCCCCTGGTCCATTACCTGAACCTTCTCTTCGAGCTGCAGCATTAATCCTCTCTTAGTCAAAACCCTCTTGACCTCAAGGATTGTCTTTGTTATGTCTTCTATCTTCAACTATTCTAGCTCTTCTCTGGTTTTGGAATTGAGGAATTTGATGATATCATTAGCCTAAGTTGGTATGTCCCCCAATTCTACTCTGATTTTTTCAATGGCCTGTTTTCTCCTCTGGAGCAACTCATTCTGTTCAAACATAATTTGAGTCATGGGCCATATCTCATTTATGGACTTTGTGATATATGTCCATACATTTTCTTTGACTTCAGCCAAAGTCTTTCCTGTCATGGTTTGCTTTTGGAGCTGTTGTAGTTCCTTCTTTAGCTGGTCAGTTACCTGTTTCTCTTTGGAGAGACTGGACTGGAAAAAAAATTTGAGTTCTTGGAGATTATCCACTTCTTTCTTAAGCCTGTTGATTTCAGTCTCTCGTAGGTTCATCTTTTCCAGGGATTTGGTGAGATCAGATGTTCCCTCCTGTGATGTCACTGGTGTTGCTGATGGAATTGTTGTCACTATTGCAGTGCTCAATCCTGCAATGGGGATAGCACTCAATGGAATGCCTTCCATCGACTTCATATGTTCTTTCTATTTCAATAATTTATCCGTCTCAGCTTCCATTTCCTTGAGCTGAGCATTCTGCTCCATGAGAAACTTTAGTATCTCATCCTTCTCACCTTCTTTCTCTGCTATCTCCTTCACCTATGAGTCCTCTATGGGCGGGAGCTTCAACTGTTTTCTTAAGGATGCGATGTTTGCATTCTTTTTTTTATCATCTCTTCTGCAACTTTGACATTTGATGTATCATAGCCGATCTTTAAAACCAGCTCCTCCATGGTCTTGATTCTATTGTCCTTCGCAAAAGATGATATCTTTTCCAGCTTAAGCTGCATCTAAGCATTGTTCAATGATACCTAAAATTTTGCTGCAGAAGCTGAAGCATGTGCCAATGTGTGGAAAACCATATCACCTGTTTGTTTGTGCAGATCCATCTAATTTGCTGGGTGTACGTCTTTCACCTGTTATTCGAAGGTGGCCCTCTTGTAGTCTGATATCACCTTGGGATCTGGTACCTGCGCTTGGAGGTAGGCCATGTGCATCCTACCCTTCTCTGTGTTGAATGCAGACAACAGTCTATGCTGCGCAGTCGATGTTTGTTTCCGAAACTGGGCATAAGTGCTGCTAGTAAATGTTTGATTCTTCTTCTTGATCATCTTGTATTTCTCGAAGATGCCTAATTTAGGCCCAGTCTTGCCTGGATGATCATTCAGAGGAGAGTCTGTGGATTTCTTAGGTACTGCTGGGGTGATGCCCTGATAAAGGCTCGAACCAAACGGTGGAATGACCGGCTTGATTACTGTGGTAGTTACTGTGGTAGGCGGGGCCTCTTGTTATAATATTGTACCAGACGTTGAAACGGTCTTTGGCCTCTTGGTGTGCATTTGGAACTCTTCTGATGATACCTCCGTTACAGGTGGAGATGACTCCTGTCGAGGCCTCTTCTCCTTAGGGACCTGTGGTGTGGTAGTTTGTTGCACAGTTGTTGGGGGAACCTACTTCTCCACTTCAACCTACTCTTCCACTTCCACCAAGGTGTCAGGCATCCACACTGTCTGATTTGCAAATTTTTCGATCTCTGGCTTGGACTCATGAACATACGTGATGTTTTTATTTTTCACCTGCATTTCTGAAATGATCCTGCATGGATCATAGTGCCATGTGAAACTCGTAAAGAATTTCATCTCCTTCAACATTCTATCAGTTTCTTCCCCGACGCCTCGACTATTGCAGATAAAAGAACCAATCTGGCCCTTGATTCTCAATTGCTGCTTCTTCTTTAGGGAAACAAAATGAATGTCATCTGAATTCATTATTTGTCTAATATATTCTAACGCAAATATTCTTACCGACACATATTGAGGTAGTTTGTAAGGTGCCAATTCGCACCCGAAAACTTTGATATCGGTGTGGTTTTGGTACAGGTACCAATCTCTTGTCTTTGCGTTGTCCGAGAGATGCAAAATTCTCTAGACTTCATTGTTTATTCGTGGCTCAAGCCTACCACTCAACATGCTTACCACCGGGTGGTAAAACTGATCAATGAATGCTTTGAAGTCATATTCAGCAGAGTTACACTTCAACAAAGAGGTCCATGCTGTCACTGGCTGAGGCTTTCCATCTGCGTCCATTTTCTGCATAGAAAAACTGAATTTATCGGCTTGATAAAAAACAAACATGTAGGCCAATATGGACGAATATCTGAACATGCCCTCCGTGCCAAAGTTCATGAACTTCTCGTGAATATTGTCGGCCAAGAAGGTACTGAAATCAAACTGTGTTGTAGGTTTTTCATCATTGGAGAAAATGGATAGAAAACCGAGGATGGGCTCATCTATCCACTGGTCGGAATAGTATCCTAACTGAGCGCAAAGCGAGGAAATGATCTGGTTTCCCTTGGTGGAGAACATGGATGAAGGGTAAGGTGGATTGGTGGAAGGTAATTGAGCGGAGGTGGGAAGGAACAACTCGAAAATTTGAGCTCTCTGTGGAAAGTTCATCTTTTGATACAGCTCTGTAAGGATCTCTAGACTTAAGGGAGAAACGGAATCGGCACGAGGGATTTGCATAATTTGGTTAATATCTTCGGGAGTGATGAAGAACAGGACATCTCCGGATGAAGAGACTACGACCCTCTAGTCGAGAATATAATGTGCTTGGAATTTGAGGGCGAATTAGGGAAAGTGATGGATATGGGGAAAAAGGTATAGGGGCAAATTGGACTCCCAAAGTCCAATCTCGTCACTCTGGTCTAGGAACACTTTCCGGAGCCATGACTGGAGGTCTGAAAAATCAAAGTCGCAAATGGTATCTGTGATCAACCTGTCTTTATCCACCAACGGGTTTTGTCCAGGTCAACAGGAGAAGGAAGAAAAGGATTCTCTTCTCCTTCTGCTGGCCTTGGCTTTGGCACCATCTCTGCAGCAGTACTTCCAATAAACAATATGTTAGTGGGGTCGACTAACTATGGATGAAGGCGACGGGGAAGCAATGGAGGAATAAGAGGTAAGTTTTCTGGCACGATGGACGAATAACGAATGAAAGGGGAATAATGGTAGTTTTATTCAAAACTGGGGTCGGTCGGACGCGGGAGACATGTCAGCAGGATAACGGGTATGTTATCTTGTAATAAATGGGCAACGAGCCACTTGGGATGAGATGGCAGGTGACGGTGGACAAAACATACGGACGGGTGACGTGGCGGCCAGGGATTGGTGGTAAAAGTCACAATAAGGGGTTGTTCATGAGTGAAAGGGGTGAGGGACTGACAGCAAGGACTAACCACAGGGACTGATAGCAATTATGGGATGGGACACAACTCAGGAACAAACTGAACAAGTGGCATCAGTAGAGGATGACGTCCCTGAGTGATGGAGGCTGTCAGATGGCATATGGTGAAAAGACTGCAGGACCAATAGATTTGTGCCACTTATGACAAGGGGCCTGTCAGAGGGAATATCCATTCTGGACCCCCCCCCCCTTTAATTAAAAACAGAACATCAAGGGCGTTCTGAAATCCATTGTAATCTGTTGATCTGCGCACCCGTTTCCTGGCCGCAGATCTTAGCGCGTCATTTACTACTCATTCCGGAGCCCCCGCCTCCATTAAAGGCAGAATGAACGGGGGGGGTCTGGAATCAAATTAGGGCCATGGATCAACGCGCTCGTTCTTGAACCGTCCAGATCTGTGTGATTCTTATAAATGATTTTGGACCCCCCCAGTTAAAAGCAGAAAGGTCGGGGGGGTCCGGAATGCTCTGTGCGCCGTAGATTTGGGTTCCACAATCTGGACCATCGAAAAGTGCATGGAACATAGAATCGGGAGCGGAGAAACATGAGTTGGTAAAAACTTAGGATAAGAGTATTTTTATGGGTCTTTCTCAAACTTTTCACATAGACGCCACCAAGGGACCTTGACCAAACTATCTTTTAAGCGTTGGATACATGGTGCAAACATAACATCAAGTTGGTTTTATTGGAACGGAGCAGTAAAGCAACTATCCTACATGCTACCCTATCTTCCTAGGACAATTAACCCAGATTAAACTGTTGGGTTAAGAAATTAGTCTACCTAAGGGCTATCTGACCAGGATTAGACAGTTTGGTCAGATTTATTCACGAATCTAACCTAAGGGCTATCTAGCCAGGATTAGATAGTCTGGTCAGATTTATTGACTAATCTAACCTAAGGGTTATCTGACCAGGATTAGACAGTCTAGTCAAATTTATTCACTAGTCTATCAACATTAAAATTTAAAAGAACTTGGCCATGCTTGAAAGGTATGGCCAAGTTACTATTATTGCATGGGGCTTTTTCTTTTCAATTATTTTATTCCCTCTTTTCTTTTTTCTTTTTCTTTTTTCTTTTTGTCAAATTATTTGCAGAATGAAAAATCATTTGTCAATAAAAACACTAGATATAGATAATATCCAAGTCATCAGTTGATTCCCATAATTTATGGGGTGATAACAGCAGCTCCACCTGGGGATGGTACTTTCCCTGTTAAGTACCAAGAATCCTGGTTCCTTTCATTCTAAACATATCTTCCTAGTAGCCTTCATTGGTCTTATTCTCAAAACTTGGAAAAACAATGGTCAGCATCTTAGGGCCTTCTCTTCGGGCTTCAACCGACTGACTAATGTTTCCCACTCAGAAAATGAAAGTGAGAAATGAAATTAAACTGGTATGTACAATGGAGAGTGAGTTCTTCAAATCTTTTACTGAGGTGGGACATAATGTTTCAACATTCTGCCATTCATAGGTGCTCCTGGCAGATCTAACCCATCGACGTTGTTTAGCAAGAAAGCATTGTTTCCTCTAAAAGCTTGGATCATGTAAGGCCCTGTCCACAGGTTGTCAAATTTCCCATGCTTTCCCTTGTCCTCATTCATGGCATCTTATCTCAACACCAGATCTCCCAGCTCAAAATCATCTTCCTTGGTTCGTTTGTCAAAGATCTTCTTGATGTTTTCTTGGATGACCTGTGTTTTGTTGAAAACTTCTTCTCTAGTCTGTTGCAAATGAATCATCTGGTTGATTCTTCTCTGTGAGTCATTTGGCTCAGCTTGCACCTCTTCAAGTAATTTCATGATAGGGACTCCCATAGACGTAGGGAAAACTGCCTCTGTACTAAAGACCATCTGGTAAGGTGACATGCCAATTGACCTTTTGGTGGTCAGTCTATCTGCCCATAAAGAAAATACCAACTTGTAGTGCCATAATTTTTTGTTTTCCTGCAATGTTTTCTTGATGATATTTACCAAAGTTTTGTTTGAAGACTCTGCCAACCCATTCCCCTGAGGGTAGTAGGTTGTGGAATGCCCCAAACCAATGTGATACCGGTTGCATAAATCTATGAGTTTCTTCGACCGAAAGACAACTGCATTGTCAGTAATGATCTTTCTAGGACAACCAAAACAAGACAAAATATTATTTTCAAGAAATTTGATAATAACAGAGTCAGTGGATTGCCTGCTTAGTACAGCCTCGATCCATTTGGTAAAATAATCAGTGGCAGTAAGAATCCACCTGTGTTGGCCTGAAGACGGGGGGTGTATTTCTCCAATGAAATCAAGTCCCCATTGCTGGAAAGGAGCCTCAACTGAGATTGGTTTAAGAGGTAGAGGAAGGAGTTTCCTTTTACCTTCAAATAGTTGCCACTGGTGACATGCTGTTACTTTTTGATGCACATCTGCAAACAGGGTGGGCCAGTAAAAGCCAACTCTGAGTATTTTGTTGGTTGTAACCTTCCAGTTCAAATGGCCACCACATTCTCTTGCATGAAACTCCTGCAATACTTTATCAGCTTCATCTTTCAGTAAAAAATTTAAAAGAATACCTGCAGGGTCTTTCCAATACAAATTTCCTTCTAGAATACATAATCTCAAATCCTTCAACTTTAAAAATCTAGCTTTAGTCTTAGTTAAACCAGGGGGAGCTTGTAAATTTTGTAAAACGAATATAAGGTCTGCATACCATGGAGAGTTTAGAAATACCTCTCTAACATTTGGAGTCGCCATCTCGCTAGAAAATTAATGTCAAGAGCCTGGAAGTTAGATTCAGCCATTAATTTAGCAAGGCCTTGGCCTTTGATCAATTTTGTGGGCTTAATCTCTATATCGTATTCTAAAATGACAGCAATCCACTTTCCCCTTCTTCCATTAGGGTTATCCTGTGTCAAGATATCCTTTACTACCGTCTTTGGAACATAAGCTATGGTGTGAGAATGGAGAATATAGACCCTGAAATCCTTTATGGCTTTTACCAAGGCAAAGGCCTGCTTCTCCATAATATTGTAGTTCAGGGCAACATCTCTTAAAGCTTTGCTGAAGAAAGATATGGGTTGTTCATACCCTTCATTGTTCTTCTGCAGTAATATCGCTGCTATAGTATGTTCAGAAGAGAAAGAAAAAAGATAAAAATATTTAGTGAAATCGGGACTGATCAAAACTGGGGCCTCTGTGAGTGCTCGTTTGACTTGTTCGAAGGATTATCTAGACTTAGAGTCCCATTTTATTTTTAAGTCCTTTTTAAGCATGTTTGTAATGTTTCGGAGGAGTTCGGCCAGATTGGGAATGAATCTTCGTAGAAAGTTAATCTGCCCTATAAAAGATTGTAGTTCTTTGAGGTTTCTTGGGTGTTCTAACTTTAGTATGGCCTCGATTCTACTAGGGTCTATTCTGATTCCATCTTTAGAGATGATGTGTCCCAACAGTTTTCCTTCTTCTAATCCAAAGAGACACTTCTTAGGGTTTAAAGAAATCCCAAACCTTCTACATTTCTCGAAAACTTGTCTAAGGTGTCGTAGGTGTTCGTCATCAGATTTGGAAAACACAATCACATCATCTAAATAAATGATGATAAACTTACCAGATTCTTCCATGAAGGCAATATCCATTGCCCTATGAAATGTGGCTCCTGCATTCATCAGGCCAAAAGGCATCTTCACATACATGAAAGTGCCCCATGGTGTGGTAAAAGCGATTTTATCTTGATCGTCCGGGTGAACTAGGACCTGGTTGTAGCCTAAGAAACCATCCAACAGAGATATCCTACTGGACCTGACCACCCTTTGTAGGAGGTGGTCCATTTTCGATAATGGGTAATTATCTTTCAGGGATACTTTGTTCAGATTTCGGAAATCTATGCAGAGTCTGATTTCCCAGGTTTTCTTACGTGTAGGGACTAAATTAGAAACCCACTTAGAGAAACGTAGCGGGACTATGATCTTGGCATCGTACATTTTCTTGATTTCTTTTTCTATCAGAGGGAGCAACTTGGGATTTATCCTCCTAAGTTTCTGCCTAAACGGTTTTTGGTCTTCCTTTATGGGAATCTTGTGTTGTATGATGCTGGTATCATAGGATTTCAAATCTTCGTAGCCCCAGGCAAAAACATTTGAATATTCTTTGAATAGCTCAATGTATTTAAGATTTTGTTCTGGGGGTAATGATTTGGACAGTTTGACCATCCTAGGCTTCTCTTCAGTCCCTATATTGCAGTCCTCTACCTCTTGTCCATGGGCTTCTATTTTTGGTTTCTTAGCTACATCGTTACTATCAGACAGATCTTCTAAAGGAACAAGACCTCTAGGTAAAACATTGATTTTCAACTGTAAAACATCGACATCCATTTCGTCATCCCCTAACTCTCCTGAATCTACTATATCTACTCCTGAATTTACAGTATTCACACTATCTATTTCAAACTTAGAATTATTTACATTCTCATCTTCATTTTCTAAATCTATATTTGTACATTCAAAATCGTTCTTGCATTGTAGAAAGTCCTCTATCTGATCATCATTTCCAAACACTTTCCAGTACCTGATATTATCAGGAGCCGTTGCTCTTCATTTCACCTCAACAGTGTATGGGCGAGTTTGGCAGAAAGGAATCTTGTAGGAGGCTACTGACGTAGCCAATCCGTCGGCCAGAATATTCTGTCCCCTCAGCGTTACTTGTAAGTCAGCCTCATTAAAACACTTCAAATCATCAAGAAAAACATTCCTGTAGGCTCTAAGGCATGGATGTTTAGCAACATACTCACCTTTAATTTGATTGATTATTAATTCAGAGTCACCCCTTACCATTATTTGCTTAGCACCAACTTTTTTCAACATCTTTAGACCGAGCATTAAAGCTTCATACTCGACAACATTGTTAGTGCACTGGAAATTTAATTTGTAGGAATGGTTTTTTGAATACCTGTTTCGATGATTATGCAGCCAGACTCCATCTCCTACTCCTTCTTTACTCACGGCTCCATCAAAATCCATACTCCAGAAATCAGCGGGGAATTCTTCACTGATTACATTTTTCATCTTTTCTACCTCACCGATTTCCAGACCATCATCTTGACTAGATACTTCTCCCATCAGCGAAGTATCTTGCTCTTCCGTATCACCATCATTGTACAAGATGAACGAATCTCAATCGGAATGTGCAGAGTAAAGGGGGTAATTGTGCGGTTTTTCTTGACTACTGACCATGTACTTCATCAGTGTTTCTCTGTATAACCTCCTATGTTGTCCAAACACTGGGATAGTGGCGTAAGACATATCCAACTGCAGGGTTCCTTTCAATTTAGCTCCCCAAGACCGGGATAGCAACATTCCATTCTTAGGTGGGATGTCTGCAACCACCACATCCATTACCATGTTTTTTGAAGGGATCTGAACCAGGGTGATGCATAGGTCTTTGATCAAACCAATACATTTGACTTTGCTGGAGTCGAATGAATGTAAATCCTTGTATGGTCTGGTGACCTCCAGTCCCAGTTTTTCCACTACTGCTTTAGGCATCAGATTATGTGAGGCACCTGAGTCCATCATAGCGTTATGCAATATCAAGTCGTGTATGTTTAAACTGATGTAAAAGGGAGCTACATCACCTGTATTGTCTCGACCATCTACTTCAGGTCCAAAAAGGAGTTCGGGATGATCGAAAGTAAGGTTCATAGTGTCTGAGTGAGTCACTGATCAAATATTCAAGGCCTTGGTGCCTATGTCAGGTTCAATGGCCAGTGCTTTTATTACCTGTGAACGATAGCCGTCTCTGTTCATCAACTCTATAAGTGGGATGGGAATTTTTATTTTTTCCAATTCCCCTTCAAGGCTAAAGGGTGTAAAAGCTCTGCCTTGGCTCATCGGTTCTGATTTGTCCGCCATGTTCTTCGGCTCAGAAGTACTTGGGGGGTTAATATGTGAAGCATCAGGTTGTGATGGTCTTTTCAGAATGGTGATGTTTTTATTCAAAGGAGCGTCCTCTTTACTCTTCTCAGAAATATTCTCGGCAGTAGTCTTCTCAGAAGTCTTCTCAGGAGTCTTCTCAGAAGTCTTCTCAGGAGTCTTCTCAGGAGTCTTCTCAGGAGTTTTCTCAATAGAAGGTTCAGGGGTTTTCTTGGTTTCGACTGTCTTCTGTGTTTCGGTCTTCTTCTTGGAAGAAGTCCCTTCTGTCTTCGAACTCCCTTCTGTCTTCTTACTACGCAGATTTTACTGTCGGTGTACCTCCAGGATAACATTCTCAAAGGCCTATTGTTCCGCATCTTTGGCTTCTTCACTTACCTTTGTTTGATTTAGCAGAAAGAGTTCCTGCTCTTCTTGAGTAAGGAAAATGGCCTCGTTGTCGTGAATTCCCATAAGGTTGATGTGAGTGTCCTCCAATTTGTCAATGACTTCTCCCCCTTCATCGGCGTATTTTTCTTGCAGGGGAGGTCTAATCTGCTGATCTGGGCTCCTCTACTCTCTTTGATCCCGAGGATCTCTCTGTCTGATCTGAGGAGGATTTCTCCTAAAATTGGGGTTCTGAATCAGAGGTGCAGGTGTGTTGTCTCTCGGAGGATTTCTGTCTGACACATTCACTCTTTCCAGCAATAGTTCCAAATTTCTGACCACAAAATCCCATTTAGAATCAGTGGTCAACGTGGAAGGTTCTTTTTTGATCGTGACTCTCCTTTCTGACCTTTGATGGGCACTTTTTGCCAACAGATTGGCCTTCACACTAATAACACTTTTCTACATGTCCTCTAGGGTGGCAACATTTCTTTCTCTTAACTGGTAAGACATATCAGCATCAAATCCATCAGGGAATTTAATCAATGAAAAACCTTGTGGAGGTTTGATTTTAGTTGGGATTGCATTGTACAGGTTGTTAAAGCGGGTGCAATAATCTTGTACCGTCTCACCTTGATTTCTTTTTATATTTTCGTATTCTGACAGTATTTGGAGAGGGTTTTTATTTACCTCCCATCTGTCGATAAAACTTCTTTGGAACACAACAAGGTCAAGAACTGAGGTGACAGGTAAAGCTTTGAACCATTTCTTGACGTCTCCTGTCAAACTTTGGGCAAACAGTCGCATTTGAACATCAGCCTCGTCAACTTCTTGTAGGTCGAAATAGTCATTCATTTTATCCACATGTTGTTGGGCGTTTAAAGGTCCGGCTGCGTCGAACTGTGGAAGTCTGGTTTGGTAGTCTTGGGGAATGGCATGTAGCAGCGTAGCCAACACCAAAGGGGCATATCGAGCTTCCATGATGAGTGGAGGAGGTGGAACAACAACCTAGATGGTCGGACAAATAGCGACTGAAGACGAGGAGGAGGAGGGACTGGGCGGTACTGAGGTAGTGATTTGTAGTTTAGTCATGGGAGACAAGACTTCGGGGGTTCGGGGTTGCAACATAGTTGGGTCAAAGACAAGTCTAGACACAAAAGTTTCAGACCGCTTTCTAACCAAGCTTCGTCGTGGAAAGGGATCAAGATCAAGGTTTTAAGAGATATCTGGTTCTCCTGAAAAGGAAGGAGACTTATGAAGGGGAGTATAACTCACTGAACCGGAAGCTAAGGTCTTTCGCCTGAACAACTGCTCAGGGTTATCTATCACTATCACGGGTTCTAGGTCTGGATGAGATCAAGTGTGAACTTTCTTGGGAGCCAGAACTCTTTTTGTTTTTTCCATATGTAATTTTTTTTATTTTGTGAGTCTGAAAATAATATGTACAAAGTTTGATCAACCTCTAAACATTACTTTCTTCTCAGAATCGAACGTTCTTTTTGGGGAAAGAAAACGTGAAATTATCAATTTTTAGTTCGTCCCCAGTGGAGTCGCCATTATGTTAGCACTTGGTAAATTTCCTAGAGGTTGAAACAAAAGAAATCTACAAAGGTAACTTTATCCAACCACTTTTAAAGTTGGGAATCTAGCCCTTCCATCTTCAGAGAGGGATCTCTCTATATGATTTAGCTTTGTTTTTAAATTCAGATGTTAGGCTAGGTAAAGAAACATGTAGGTTTTGTTGTAAAATGCTTATGAATTGGTTGCGACAGTCTACACCTCCATTGGGCTATGGGGTCTGTGTTATAATCAACATGAGATACAAACCATAAACGTAAAGGAATACTTCCACAGGGTGAGATAATATACTCACTGAATCTTTAATAGTTTAAATGATGGACAAAAGAAAATATGAGAAAGGTCATTCAACTAAGAAGCAGTTAAGAATTCCTTAATTGAAAACCTTAGAAGATAAACATTAAAACCCTCTAAAGTCAAAAACAGGGTATCTAAGATAAATCCTGCAACATACGTTACTTTTAAAGATTAGTTTCAGAAAACAAATTGATCACAAAGAAAGAAAAACATTCAACTTAGAGAATAAACATCACCAGTGAATACACGCAAGAATCCTGTAAAAATCCTTCCTCTTTATTAATGGCATATCTTCTTCAAAAATGGTTACAGTCTGATAGTGTCAGGGTGTAAAGATCAACAACCCTCAATACTTCAAAAGGTGAAGTATTATCATTCAAGATACAACCGTTCCCGTCATAACTGATCACGACGTGCTCATTCTATTTTTAGCCTAACTGATTTAACTAATCAAACTGCTTGATGACTCGGTACAATTGCATGCGGAATTTCTGGGGTGGGCCGTTTGCGAGGCTCCTGTGTAGCCTCTTTTGACTGGACCGGTGACTGGACCTGGAAAACTCATCTGCTAATCGAGAAGATCGCAGAGTTCTTCCCATCTGAGTTGACTAGGCACTGTGAATTTGAGTAGTCTCCGATACACTTCATCCATGTATGTATACTTAGTGAATGTGGGCTTAGTAAGGAATATGTATCGAATCTCATGTTGGATACTAATGTCCAACTACAGGGCATCCATGAAATCTTTGCCGGTGATGCTCCCTTGTATGCCTACAAACTTTGAACTGTCTCTGGACACTTCAACCAATCTCTTCTTGTAATCCAGGAGTGTCATTAGTTTATCATTAATGACCTTCAGACCAGGTAAGCCTTTATTCTGGAGAGCATCAATCTTATTGAAAAAAAATTGTACCCCCTGGTCCATTACCTAAACCTTCTCTTCGAGCTACAACATTAATCCTCTCTTGGTCAAAACCCTCTTGACCTCAAGGATTGTCTCTGTTCTATCTTCTATCTTTAGCTCTTCTAGCTCTTCTCTAGTTTTGGAATTGAGGAATTTGATGATATCATTAGCCTGAGTTAGTTTGTCCCCCAATTCTACTCTGATTTTTTCAATGGCCTATTTTCTCCTCTGGAGCAACTCGTTCTGTTCAAACATAATTTGGATCATGGGCCATATCTCATTTATGGACTTTGTGATATCTGTCCATACATTTTCTTTGACTTCAGCCAAAGTATTTCCTGTCATGGTGTCAGGCTGCTAAATTGAAGATTTAAATGACCTGAAACACTAAATTGTCAAACCAGGGTTGGTAAACTTTGAGCTGATACACAGTATGTGCAGGTAAGGCTCTAGTCTCTATCTAAATTCTATCCTTAGAATAAAACACACACTTATTCTGAGAACTTGAATCTGAATGACTATCTCGAAGCTTAGCATTTCCTATTTAGGTCATCAACAGAAAACAGTCTTGTGCTCAAATGTTGGTACTGCTATTTCTATTCAAAAGTGT
>ML807201.1:81300-101885 GCA_009831015.1 Picea engelmannii
ATTCTGGACTAAGTCCAAAATAGGAAATCCAAAGGTGGTTTCTTGTGGTAGCTCATTCTCTGCTTGTTCTTCACCTTCAGTTTCAATATGAAGTTCCCCGTGTAAGTCTCTCCCTCTTTCTCCCATGGTAAAAGGATTGCCAATAAATGTATAAACAATCCTGTCTTTCTTTGGTGAGGGTGTAAAATCCCACCTTTCTGGATTCTTTTTGTCAGAAGTTTTATCTCCTATTGGTCTTTTTGAGGATCTTATGGACTTTGATGTCACAGCTGTAGTTGTTATCTATGAAATTACAGAGTTAGGGTTCCTGAGCAGGTCGTGTATTTTCTATGGATCAACTGTGTCATCCAGGGCTGGATCACCAAGATTTTGAGTTTGCTGATGTATGGTGTTTCCTGGTTCTAGGATTTGTTCTACAGTTTCCTCAGCCAGAACTTCAGTCTCATCTTCTATCGCTCTTTGGGTGGAGGTTTCTTCTTCTTTTTGTGGTTTTATATTTTTCCTAAATCTACCTCTAGGATCTCTATTTCTCATGAAGTCATATTAAAAAAATGAAAGAAAAGAAACTAAGATTGAGTTTCAAAGTACCTGTGATAACTGATATGTCAGTTTTCACCTCTTTTTGTTTCCACAGCTCCTCTTACTATCAACCTGCTAACACACCAAACCAAACTAAGTGCATTCTAAAACTAATCAAGACACTTATATTCTTACCTTTTAAACAGCTCCCCGACAACGACGCCAAAAATGTCAGGCTGCTAAATTGAAGATTTAAATGACCTGAAACACTAAATTGTCAAACCAGGGTTGGTAAACTTTGAGCTGATACACAGTATGTCCAGGTAAGGCTCTAGTCTCTATCTAAATTCTATCCTTAGAATAAAAAACACACTTATTCTGAGAACTTGAATCTGAATGACTATCTCGAAGCTTAGCATTTCCTATTTAGGTCATCAATAGAAAACAGTCTTGTGCCCAAATGCTGGTACTGCTATTTCTATTCAAAAGTGTGGTTCCACAAGATTATTTTACCTCTATGTCTGATCATCTATCATCATCATTTCTATTCAAGTCATGACACAAAGATTATTTTCGAAAATGCATTCAATCTGGTCATTAAAATGAATCTAAAGTTGTCTACTGGAAAACAGAGTACTACTCTACTTATTGGTACCAGGAGCTCCTTTTGACTTAACTGTAATCTAACTATTCTAAGTAAGCAGGGTAACTAACTGTCTAACAAAGCAAAGTTCGTTCACACTCTAAGTTATGCTCGAATTGAAAATGAGAAGCCAAACACACCACGTTCATGCTCTTAAACCCTACAGGCATCGGTTATGCATTCAATACCCATCAACACAAAAGATAACAGTATGTTGGAACGATTCAGTTGAGGAATAAATGAACACAACTTTGAACGAGTCAATTCTGAAACTTTAAACTATCATGTAAGCAAACACTAACACACTGCAATGAACTAAAGCTATGATAAAATAAAGGTAAATCTATGAACGTTAAGCTACCTGGTATGCAAGTTCTAAAACACTGAAATGAACTAAACCTGAAACAGAATAACACAATGACTTGCACCGGTTTGGCGGGCCCAACCAAACAGTACAAACGCCAGAGGAAAGAACCAGAACTAATTACAACATTCTATGCAAACATTGTATAATCTTTACGCTCCATCAACTCAAAAGAGAATACTTCAAATCATATATCGGTCGAATAACATAACGTAACAACAGTTTTGATATTCAGAAATGTGTGTCCATAACATAACACAGTCCAACAACAACAACCCGTTCTCAGGATTGATCCTGGGTTTTTATAGAGATCCTACTCATAACAGTCTAAAACAATGATACATAAAACAAACAGGTCCACCCTGTTCATAACAGTCTTGGAATCAAGTTTTAAAACGTACTTCACATCTTAGTGACACGTAGTGTGAACGATGAAGAATCACGACCCAGGTTTGTCATTATGCCTTCGAGCACCCTGTGGCGAAGACTCCAGCTGTCATGCGAATCTCTTTGTCTTTCATTCAAACCATAACACACAGATCTTGAGCGACTCCATTGGTATCTCCACGGGTACGAGTTGGTACCTGGTACCGGCATCCTGTTCCAAGAATAGCAGTGGTACCTAACCCAAGAAACATTAGTTCCAATATCAATTTAAAGAATTAAAGTGCATAAAAATAGCTTGAAATGCAAAGATGCCTTAGGTAACCCCATTGAATGGTAGGGAGATGTCAAGTGAGTCAAAACAAGGCCAAAAGGGTGATACTGGGATATAAATGGAGGTTTGTGGAGTATAATATAGGCAAAGAACATGATCAAAACCGGAGACCGGCACATGGTTTTCTTTTGGAGCTGTTGTAGTTCCTCCTTTAGCTGCTCAGTTACCTGTTTCTCTCTGGAGAGACTGGACTGGAAATAATTTTTGAGTTCTTGGAGATTCTCCACTTCTTTCTTAAGCCTGCTGATTTCAGTCTCTTGTAGGTTCATCTTTTCCAGGGATTTGGTGAGATCAACTGTTCCCTCCTGTGATGTCACTGGTGTTACTGATGGAATTGTTGTCACTGTTGTAGTGCTCAATCCTGCAATGGGGATAGCACTCAATGAAATGCCTTCCATTGGCTTCATCTATTCTTTCTCTTTCAATAATTTCTCCATCTTAGCTTCCATTTCCTTGAGCTGAGCATTTTGCTCCATGAGCAACTTTAGCATCTCATCCTTCTCACCTTCTTTCTCTTCTATCTCCTTCACCTGTGAGTCCTCTGTCGGAAGGAGCTTCAACTGTTTTCTTAAGGATGCGATGTCTGCATTATTTTTCTTTATCATCTCTTCTACAGCTTTGACATTTGACGGATCATAGCCGATCTTTAAAACTAGCTCCTCCAAGGTCTTGATTTTGTTGTCCTTCGCAAAAGATGATATATTTTCCATCTTAAGTTGCGTCTAAGCATTGTTCAATGATACCTGAAATTTTTCTACAGAAGATGAAGCATGTGCCAATGTGTGGAAAACTATCTCCCCTGTTTGTTTGTGTAGATCCATCTGATCTACTGGGTGTACGTCCTTCACCTGGAATTCGAAGGTGGCCCTCTTGTAGTCTGATATAACCTTGGGATCCGGTACCTGCACTTGGAGGTAGGCCATGTGCATCCTACCCTTCTCCGTGTCGAATGCAGACAACAGTCTATGCTGCACAATCGACGTTTGTTTCCGAAATTGGGCATAAGTGTTGCTAGTAAGCGTTTGATTCTTCTTCTTGATCATCTCGTATTTCTTGAAGATGCCCAATTTAGGCCCAGTCTTGCCTGGCTGATCATTCAGGGGAGAGTCTGTGGATTTATTAGGTACTGCTGGGGTGATGCCCTTATAAAGGCTCGAACCAAATGGTGGAATGACTGGCTTGATTACTGTGGTAGTTATTGTGGTAGGTGGGGCCTCTTGTTCTACTATTGTACCAGACATTGAAACTGTCTTTGGCCTCTTTGTGTGCATTTGGAACTCTTCTGATGATACCTCCATTACAGGTGGAGATGACTCCTGTCGAGGCCCCTTCTCCTTAGGGACCTGTGGCATGGTAGTTTGTTGCACAGTTGTTGGGGGAACCTGGTGCTCCACTTCAACCTACTCTTCCACTTCCACCAAGGTGTCAGGCATCCACACTGTCTGATTTGCAAATTTTTCGATCTCTGGCTTGGACTCATGAATATACGTGATGTTTTTATTTTTCACCCGCATTTCTGAAATGATCCCGCATGGATCATAGTGCCATGTGAAACTCGTAAAGAATTTCATCTCCTTCAACATTCTGTCAGCTTCTTCCCCGACACCTCGACTATTGCAGATGAAAGAACCAATCTGGCCCTTGATTCTCAATTGTTTCTTCTTCTTCAGGGAAACAAAATGAATGTCATCTGAATTCATTATTTGTCTAATATATTCTAACGCAAAGATTCTTACCGGCACATATTGAGGTAGTTTGTAAGGTGCCAATTCACACTTGAAAACTCTGATCTCGGTGTGGTTTTGGTATAGGTACCAGTCTCTTGTCTTTGCGTTGTCCGAGAGATGCATAATTCTCTAGAATTCATCGTTTATTCATGGCTCAGGCCTGCCACTCAACATGCTTACCACCAGGTGGTAAAACTGATCAATGAATGCTTTGAAGTCGTATTCAGCGGAGTTACACTTCAACAAAGAGGTCCATGCTGTCACTGGTTGAGGCTTTCCATCTGCGTCCATTTTCTGCATAGAAAAACTGAATTTATCGGCTTGATAAAAAACAAACATGTAGGCCAATATGGACGAATATTTGAACATGCCCTCCATGCCAAAGTTCATGAACTTCTCATGAATATTTTCGGCCAAGAAGGTACTGAAATCAAACTGTGTTGTAGGTTTTTCATCATTGGAGAAAATGGATAGAAAACCCAGGATGGGCTCATCTACCCACTGGTCGGAATAGTATCCTAACAGAGCGCAAAGAGAGGAAATGATATGGTTTCCCTTGGTGGAGAACATGGATGAAGGGTAAGGTGGATTGGTGGAAGGGAATTGAGCGAAGGTGGGAAGGAACAACTCAAAAATTTGAGCTCTCTGTGGAAAGGTCATCTTTTGATACAGCTCTGTAAGGATCTCTAGACTGAAAGGAGAAACGAAATCAGCACGGGGGATTTTCATAATTTGATTAATATCTTCGGGAGTGATGAAGAACAGGACGTCTCTGGATGAAGAGACTACGGCCCTCTAGTCGGGAATATAATGTGCTTGGAATTTGAGGGCGAATTCGAGAAAGTGATGTATCTGGGGAAAAAGGTACAGGGGAAAATTGGACTCCCAGAGTCCAATCTCATCGCTCTGGTCTAGGAACACTTCCCGGAGCCATGACTGGAGGTCTGAAAAATCGAAGTCGCAAATGGTATTTGCGATCAACCTGTCTTTATCCACCAACGAGATTTTGTCCAGGTCAACAAGAGGAGAAAGAAAAGGATTCTCTTCTCCTTCTGCTGGCCTTGGCTTTGGCGCCATCTTTGCAACAATACCTGCAATAAACAATATGTTAGTGGGGCGAATGACTATGGATGAAGGCGACGGGGAAGCAATGGAGGAATAAGAGGTAATTTTTCTAGCACGATGGATGAATAACGAATGAAAGGGGAATAACGGTAGTTTTATTCAAAACTGGGGTCGGTCGGACGCGAGAGACATGTCAACAGGATAACGAGTATGTTATCCTGTAATAAATGGGCAACGAGCCACTTGGGATGAGATGGCAGGTGACGGTGGCCAAAGCATACGGACGGGTGACGTGGTAGCCAGGGATTGGTGGTAAAAGTCGTAATAAGGGGTTGTTCATGAGTGAAAGGGGTGAGGGACTGACAGCAGGGACTGACCACAGGGACTGACAACAATTATGGGATGGGACACAACTCGGGAACAAGTGGAACAAGTGGCATCAGTGGAGAATGATGTCCCTAAGTGATGGAGGCTGTCAGATGGAATATGGTGAAAATACTGCAGGACCAATAGATTTGTGCCACCTATGACAAGGGGCCTGTCGGAGGGAATATCCATTCTGGACCCCCCCCCTTTGGTTAAAAACAGAACATCAAGGGGGGTCCTAAATCCATTGTAAACCGTTGATCTACGCACCCGTTTCCTGGCCGTAGATCTTAGCGGTTCATTTACTACTCATTCTGGACCCCCCCCCTCCATTAAAGGCAGAATGGACGGGGGGATCCGGAATCAAATTAGGGCCATGGATCAACTTGCTCATTCTTGAACCATCCAGATCTGCGTGATTCTTATAAACGATTCCCGACCCTCCCCGGTTAAAAGCAGAAAGGTCGGGGGGGTCGGGAATGCTCTGTGCGCCATAGATTTGGGCGCCACAATCTGGACCGTCGAAAAGTGCATGGAACATAGAATCAGGAGCGAAGAAACATGAGTTGGGAAAAACTTAGGATAAGAGTATTTTTATGGGTCTTTCTCAAACTTTTCACATAGACACCACCAAGGGACCTTGACCACACTATCTTTTAAGCGTTGTAGACATGGTGCAAACATAACATCAAGCTGGTTTTATTGGAACGGAGCAGTAAAGAAACTATCCTACATGCTACCCTATCTTCCTAGGACAATTAACCCAGATTAAACTGTTGGGTTAATAAATTACTCTACCTAAGGGCTATTTGACCAGGATTAGACACTCTGGTCATATTTATTCACTAATCTCACCTAAGGGATATCTGACCAGGATTAGACAGTCTGGTCAGATTTATTCACTAGTCTATCAACATTAAAATTTAAAAGAACTTGGCCATGCTTGAAAGGTATGGCCAAGTTACTATTATTGCATGGGGATTTTTCTTTTCAATTCTTTTATGCCCTCTTTTCTTTTTCTTTTCTTTTCTTTTTTCTTTTTCTCAAATTATTTGCAGAATGAAAAATCATTTGTCAATAAAAACACTAGATACAGATAATATCCAAGTCATCAGTTGATTCCCATAATTTATGGGGTGATAACAGAATCTCAATTAAAGAAAAAAATAGAAGAAGAAGTAGAACAAGAAAACAAGAAAGAGAAGGATGAATTAAACAATTTTGTAGCTAATCCCAGTGCAAGTATAGTTATTGTTCCTGTTGAATAATGTACTACTATCATGGTCATCCCAGGAAATTTGACTTACACATCTCAGGTACTATAAATAGATGATGTTGTAGTATTTGTAGGTGAATGTTATTGAATCAATAAAACCCGAGCTATTGAGAGGAGAAAAAATAAGAGAAAGAGGGGAGAATCTTCCCTCAATAAGGAATCCTTTGAAAGAAACAACAGATGGAAGGTAGGACTAGACCCAAAAGAAAATATAATATAGACAATTTTATGCCTAAATGCATTTTCAAGTGCAAATGTTATGTGATTATATGAGTTGAGTGAAGCATTGGATATATCTATAATTAGGATAATTGAGATTGAAGGGGATATGAATGCCATTAGAGACAACTTGGCTGATGAATTTAAAAAAGAGGCAAACACAACATAACATATGCATAAAGAATAAATACAAAAGGAATTACAATTCCTGAATAATAAGTTGAATGTTGAGTTTGAGAAAAGAACTAGTGTAAATCAAATATTACACCATGAAGAAATCGAAGCTCCCAATATTACACACTCAAAAGAAATGGAATAGCTCGGGACAAAACATGCACAAGAAAATCAAGCATACAATCAGAACAATTGGAAGTAATCATATACAATGAGAAGTTGGAAGACAAAATTCGAAAGTGGGAGAAAGATAATCATCTCCTTGAAAGAACCATAGAACAAAGACAGAAAGGAGTTATCATCATGGGGACTATTAAATAAATAGAGAGGGTTATCAATGAACACTCGAGAGTGTACAGAAGGAACAATTTTGTATCTTGAATGAAATTAAAAGGAGCAGAGAAGACAAAATCAAGCTTGGTAGTCAGTTGGAAATCACAAGGACCAAATATTAGAAGTCCCAAAATGATTTTGAAAAAATTACAAACTTGCAAGATGTGTTTAATGATCAAATCAATACCCTTTAATTCTACACATCTAGAAAAACGATCAAGGACCAAGTCCTATTTTGTACTTGGAAACCCATCCTGAATAATATTAAAAGTACTTAGGAATAAGTCAACAAGGCATGGAAAAGACTCTTGATAGCCTTTGATGGAATGCTTGAAGAGTTTTAAATAAATGTGATGGTGGACTTAAAAGAAGAAACCCCTGTCGAGTCAAGGATAGAATGTGTAGAAACTAGAAGATATGTTAACAAAGATAATATTGAAGAAATAAATGATGTAAATAAAGAGGTCATGGAAGAAAGGCTCATAAATCTAATAAAGCTAATCTCACGAGCCAAAGACTTCATTTTGATAACATAGAAGAGTCTAAATATGGAGGTAATTACCCATATTTGTGACAATGAGATAGATCTAGAAAATATACAGATGAGTAGAGTGGATGAAATCCTGAAGGAGTACACTCTGTGGAAGGAATATAGAGACAAAAAACATCAATCGAAGACTTCTTGATCATCATAATTTTGTAATATATTCTCTTTGTTTGATCATGTAAAATTTGTAAAGTACCTAGCCAGAATATGAAATGAAATGTTATAATTGTCATCTGACATGATGACAGTTGAAGAATGTGAACAACCTCTCTTATTTCATAAAAGGGAGAATTTCAATAGGGGAAGGAATTTTTCCCTTTGTAAATGAGAGATGGTACTTTTAATTCTAAAGAAATAAAGAGTAATAAGCATTTTGGGAATTTGTGACTCTGGTGGAAGCACATGACATTTTTTCTTTCTGCATTTGTCTTTTGTTTGAGTAATATAGAATTTTTTTTTATGAAATATTTTGTCACATAATTCTAAATGCTAATGTTGTCATATGTTTCCTTATGAGTATAGAAATAATGTTATGAATGCATTCTTACAATTAATTGTTAGTGTATCTATAGCATTGTTGTTATCATCTAATATTAGCATAGATTAATTATTTCCAATCCTAATGGTATTATCTTTCACAATACTCATTTTATTAGTCTAACCCTAATTAGGATAGGTTAGAATAGTTTAGAATTAAATTTAGATTATTTGTAGATAGCATAAGGTAGTTTAGTTTCATATTTTAATTCATCTGAGAACATTTTTTCCTCATATTCATATTTAGATAATAGTTTAGAGTGGAAACCATGCCCACATACTTTTTGGAAACACCATCCCAAACAAGAGTAGGTCTAATTGGGAAATTCCATTGAGTGTTCTCCCTTACCTGATTGACAGGAAAATCCAAACTTGTCGACACCCACCCACCTTCCCCAACACCCTTATTTAGGACCTCACCTACTATATTACTCTTTTCACATTGATCACTATGATACCACTCTCTCATAACTCATTTCGTATGAACCCAACAACCCTATTTTTTCCCACTTATCTCCTTGATGGCCCACAATCACAACCAAGATGTTAAAAAGCACATCGATGCTTTGGAAAATACCGCGAGAAACTTTGAAAATGGAATCAAATAATCTACTTCAAAAATTGCTTCAATCAATTCCTAAATCAATAACCTAGATGACCGACTCATTAAACTAGATGACCTCACTAACTATATGGACTCCCTATACACATAGTTTCATCAATGCAAGGGTCCAATATCCTATGAATAAACTTCACACAAAGAGGTTGTTGACTCATCCCATTCCATGTAATTTCATTCCAACCCCCTTACTTTTGACCTAAATCTTGTAAATGTGTTGAACCTCATAGAATAGATCTAGATGGGAATTAACATACATAGTTGCAGAGAAAATAGAAGAAAAGAGAAGAAGGAGAGAAATAAGGGAAGAATTCTCATTAACCAAATGAATGAATGATAATTTAAACATGATATACTTTGTATAACTCAACCAATGCATACTAAAGGAGAAGCCAATGCACCATAGTGGTGGTATAGAGTAATCTGGACACACACTAATACTTATGGGAGTAAACTACCACCTAGTCTAGTATCTTAGGCAGTTACGAGAGTGAACTGCCACCTAGTTGAGTTAACTAGTCTATCAATATTCAGTTAACTAACTGAATTAGAGTGAAGTGAGAAGGAGATCAAGCAATCATGAGTAATGCACTAGTCTCATGATGATCCCAAGGAAAATGCACATTAGCTGGTGAAGATCTCAATGTTGCATGGTGATAATACCAATGTGGCATCTAGACTCCACTCAACTGATCAAGCTGAAGTGTGAACTAAAGAGAATATTCTCCTAGAGGAATACACTCCCTAAAATATAGGAGACTGAATAATGACTAATAAACATAGGAAAATACTTAGGAAAAAGAAATACTAGGTGTGTGTGAAGTAACTCCAACCCCCCCCCCCCTAAACATCACTATGGTGAAAATAAAGAGCGGGTCTCGACAATGAGGCCATGTTAGGTACCCAAATACAAAAAATACACTGAAATAAAAGNCAAAGTAAAATGTATGTAAAAAGAAGAACTGACAATTGTTAGGCAACTGTGTTCTTTAGTCCAAGATGACTGCGTAGAGAATGGAACTTTTTCTCAGTGAAGCTCTTGGTGAATATGTCTGCAGTTTATTCTGTTGAAGGAAAGAACTGTAGTTCGATGATCCCCTCATGTACTAAGTCCCAGATGTAGTTCATGTGGATCTCTATGTGATTCATTCGCTACCTTTGAATGAGATCTCTGTATAACTTCATAGTGCTCTCGTTGTCACACCAGATGACGATTGGATGATGAAACTGAATTCCCAACTCAGTTAGAAAATGTTATAGCCACATAGCCTAAATGGTTATGTTAACTACCCCTTTGTACTCTGCCTCAACTGAAGATAGAGAAATAGCATCATGCTTCTTGCTCGACCAAAAAGTATCCCTGAAACCAATACTAAGTGAGTAAACTTATGGGGACTTGCGATCAATGCTATCACCAGTCTAGTCATAATCAGTGAACCCGATAAGGTCCAATGTATATTATGTTGCATAGTGAATCCCAAAGGTGATGGTGCACTATACGTATCGAAGGATACACTTTGCAACATTCCAATGTAGCTCATGTGGCTCCTGCATGAACCCGAATTCTACTCCAACTGCATAGGAGAGGTATGGTCTGGAGTGTGTGAGATACAACAAGCTCCCCACTAGATTTTTGTACAATATGTTGTCAACTAGTGGAGTGTCCCCACCATCCTCAAGTATGACTCCTGATAGGAAAGGAGTCAGGGAAGGCTTGAATTTGTCATGTGTAATCTCTCAAGGAGATCTCGTGCATACTTGGCTTGAGACATTTTGATTCCTGATGCATCTTGAATAATCTCGAGTCCAAGCAATAAATGTAGAGGTCCCATGTCCTTCATTAAGAACCTTTCATGCAAAATCCTCTTGATTGCAGCAATTGTTGAAGTCGAGCAACCAGTGATCAACAAATCATCAACATATAGAACTAGGAGTAGACGTGAATCAATCGTCCTGAGCATGTAAACATTTGGGTCTGACTTACAACATACAAATTTCTGTGATATCAAGTAGGAGTCCATATTGGCATACCATGTCGTCAGAGCCTTCTTGAGGCCATAAAGATACTTCTTCAGTCGATAGAACAAAAATGAATCTTGTGTAAATCCCTGGTGTTTCTCCATATAGATCTCTTGAGACAGATCTCCATGAAGAAATGCATTCTTCATGTCCATCTAATGGACTTCCCATCCTTTCGCTATCACAATGGAAAGTGAAAAACATATGGAATCCATATTCACTACTGGAGTGAAGGTCTAATCATAGTCAATGCCATGCAGCTACTGAAAGACTTTGGCAACTAGCCTAGCTTTGTATCTGCTAATCTGTCCATCCGTTGCACTCTTGGTCATGTAGACCCATATACACTTGAAAAGTTTCCTTCCTGAAGGAAGGGGAACCAGATCCCAGGTTTGGTCCTCGAGGAGGTATTTGTACTTCTCCTTCATGGAGGATTCCCAAAATGGATTTCCAGTAGCCTCACCATCAGACTGTGGATCTGAAGACTGAACAAAGAAAATATTCTTGGGTGGAATTGGTTCAATGGCAGTGAGTATAAGAGGAGGCTCCTTGAAATCAGATCAAGTCCTCCTAGTATCATTTGGATCACCAATAAGATCCCTTGCATCCTAAGGAGTAGTCTGGGACCACTCGGGCCTCTACTCTGTCTCTGCATTTGCATATGGATGCATTGAATATGCATTTGACTGTACTAACTATGTATCTGGATCATCTAAATCCTCTAAATTAGAACTATCATCTAAAGAAGATTCAACATTTTCATGCTCATCATCTTTGACAGGGGGAAGAACAAAGCTGCATGCGGCTATTGAGGTACATGCGAGAGACTTTCCTTGAATTGGAGACTACGCTCAATGATGAGATGATCTGAGAAAATATCAATGAGTTTGTATCCCTTCACACCGTCGAGGTATCCAACAAATATACACTATGTTCTTTGTGGATCAAGTGCCTTTCTCTTCTCAAATGGAATCTTGGCCCATGCACTTGAATCGAAAATATGAAAGTGGGTCACTTCTGATTTGAGGCCGCTCTAAGCCTCGTAGGGGGTCTTATCCTTGAAAAATATATGGGGAGATATGTTTTGGATGTAGGTTGAACAATTAAGTGATTTATCCCATAATATTTGTGGAAGTGACTTTGCATGTATCATGAAAGATGCCATCTCTTTTAGAGATCTATTTTTACACTCAAAAACTATGTTTTGCTACAGATTATAGGGAATCGTGTGCTGCTAATGAATCCCTTCCTCATGAAAAATATTATGTATCTCATGGTTTACATACTCTCCCCCATTATCTATTTGGAGGAATTTGATTTTCTTTCCTGACTGTGTCTCAACAAGGGCTTTGAAATATTTGAGGTGTTGAGAGACCTCTAATGTTTTCTTGAGAGAGAAAATCCATGGATAAATCATCAAAAAAAATGAGCACGTATATTTCTTTCTTGATTGATGGATGCATAAAAGGACCCATGAGTTCACTTTGGATAAGATCTAAAGGAGAGGAAGCCTTTTGATTCTTTCATTTGTCGAATTTCTCTTAAGGGTGTTTTCCAGTAACACATCCATCTCAAATTCCTTTGGAGAAGTGGATGTTGGGTAGAAAATCAACCATTCCCTACTCGCTAAGGTGTTGCATATATATGAAATTTAAATTCCTGAACCTTTCATGCCACATCCTACTTATTTCATCAGCATGGGTAAGAAGTAATGCAAAATCTAGTTCAATAAATTCAGAAAATTTGTAGAGTTTGGATTGATGATTTACCTCACCAGTAGAAACCCTAGAATTGGTTTGCATGTCATATATAACCACTACGTCAAGTTTGAATATGACTCTCTTTTTGGTGCCAGAGTTTTTCATCTAATACACAGGGAGAATATTGACAGAAAGTTCGGGAATGTGCATCACATTCTCAAAGCTTTCGTTTTTGAGTTCAATTCTTCCTTTGTTGGTGACCTCGACTAGAGAGTTTTCCCCCATAAGAATAGGAGAACCTTTGCATGCATCCAATGAAGAATAGACTTATTTTGTGGAATCCATGTGGTTTTATTCTCCTGAATCTACGATCCAAGCATCGAGAGAGGAGTGGATGGAAATCAAAGCATGGCTAAAATTTCTTTTCTTGGGATTATGATCTTTTGTATTTTTCTTCTTGGCACCCTCGGTGATGTGATCTACAAGGTTTTTCCACTAAATTATTTGGGTCATTAGATCTATCTGTTTTTGCATATATGCAGATTATGGATGGAATCCTTTATGGAAGTAAGTGCATTTCTCCCCTTTTCTTCACTTTCCACCTTTGGATCCGGAGGCATCTTTGGAGTGTTTTGAGTACCCTTCCTTATTAGCATTTGCATGTGCTTTCCTTTTGTGATTGTCTTTAGATTTTTGATATTAATGACCACTTCCATCTTGCACAATAATTTCATGTTCCTTTGGGCCTTTGATTCTTCCCATATTGATGAGCTTTTTCTTCTCTTGTGTGAGAGACTCGATAAAGGCCCCAAGAGAGGGCATCATCCAGGTAGATCCGGAGGCAAAACTAACTGAATGAAGTGTGGATTCAAACATTGAGTATTTTGAACCAAGTTTGGAGAGAATGGTGAGAACCATTTGTTTCTCCTCCTTATATTTATCAACCCCACAAGCCTTGAGTTGTAGCAACAAATCCTTATATTTGGTATATAAGTCTTGGAGATTGTCGAAGATTTTTGGATCCAATGTGAGAAATTACACTGCAAGCATGTGTCCCCTCATCTCATCTTGTTTTCCAAAAATCGATTCCATGGTGGTTTAGGATTCATTGGGGTTTTTATAGGAGGATATGTGAAAGAGGAGTTTAGGAGAAATGAGACTGCAAATTGTTCCAAATGCTTCATCCATTTGATTTAGATACTTGGATTTTTCTATGGTTGATGTTGTTTCTCTCTTTGTGATCATGGTTAAAATATACAATCCTCTTCTTCGAAGATGCATTATCATCTTCTCCTTCCATGAAAATAAATTGTAAGGTGTAAGAATGAATTCTTTTGAAAATTCCATTTGTTTCACTATCTTCAATGTTCGGTACCCACAAAAATAACTTGGTGTGTCTTTTCCCTAGCAGTCCATCAGATATGATACCATGTAAATGTGTTGAATATTCACATAATAGATATATCTTGGAATTGACATAAACAGTTGGAGAGAAACTAGAAGAAAAGAGAAGCGGGAGAGAAAGAATGGAAGAATTCTCATTAACCAAATGAATGAATGATACTTTACACATGATATACTCTATATAACTCAACAAATGCGCACTGGAGGAGAAGAAAATCTATCATAGTGGTGGTATAGAGTGATTCAGACAGACACCAGCAGTTACAAGAGTAAACTTCCACCTAGTCTAGTCTCTTAGTTAGTTATAGGAGTGAACTACCACCTAACTGAGTTAACTAGTCTATCAGTTTTCAATTAACTGAATAGAACAAAGTGAAGTGAGGAGGAGATTAGGGAATCATGAGTAATGTGCTAGTCTGGTGATGATCCCTAGGACAATGCTCATTGACTGGTGATGATCCAAATGTCGCATGGTGATAATACCAATGTGGCATCTAGACTCCACTCAATTGATCAAACTAAAGTGTGAACTAAAGAGAATATTCTCCCTAAAATATAGGAGAATGAATAATGACTAATAAACATATGTGTTGGCTTAACTTCTTCTTCTTCTGTTTGATTTTATTGACCCCCGGTTCATGTCTGTTCAGGTTTCCAACAAAGCCTCTAAAACTATCGACCCTCTTGGTAAACCAGAAGACAACACAACAAAAAGAATGCGTTGCACAGTCTCACCCAAGATAGATTTAATGGGTGACTATAATACTCATGTGTTTATAGCCTAAGATTGAGTGCGATATATGAGAACTGTATATTGAACCACTATTATAACTTGTAAACCCAATATACTGTCAAATGCAAATAAACATGAAATATAACCCTCATTTATTCATTAAACATAACAATAAATACTGAAGACAAATAAGATATGCATGCATTCATCACATAACATAGATGTTATCATGGTTCATCCCCTCCTGGGCTATGTCCACAAATATCTGGCTCTTGGATATTTTATTATAGCATTTCCACATCTACAACACCGCGCATGTTTCAATTCTTCTCAGTTGGGTTAGATCTATATGAGGCAGACTAGATTGCACCAAGATCCTCAGCCCATGATCTAACCCTCAAGATATACCCTCCTTCGTCCTCTCTAGCTCAAAAACTTACAATATTATATCATACATAAAAATATTACATATCAGTTCGTTACAACATCTTTCTCTACAGTAATGAATTATCCCTAGAAAATTTGAACCCTTATGATACCTAAGTAAAAACGAACCCCTTATGATACCTAAGTATCTATATTTATACGTTTCTGGATCTTTAGCCTTTACAATACATTACCAAAACCCTAACCCTATCGTCATTAGGTCTTCCTTGCATGCACGCGTGTTGTTCTTCCTTCTATCTGTCACTTTCCTCGTGCATGCTTTCTTTCCCAAAATCACATTTCTTTACGTTTTGGTATGCCTTGAATAGGCCCCCAACACTGACATGTGGCTCATCCCGAGCCACCTAACAAAAATCACCGATCTCCCTGGTGACTACCTGGAACTTCTCTTTGAGCTCTGTTACCTGTGTCTGTGCCTGCACAGTCTTCTCCATGAGCATGTCCACTATTTGGACTGCAATTTCATCACTGATCATTTTCACACACTCTACCTGGGTCTGTGCTATATGTGTCTTGGCTTCCTTTGCCTGTGCCAAGATTTCTACTACCCACTCTTGAAATGATTCCATTTGAGATTGATGCTCCTTCTTCTCTGCCTGCATAGTGGTGAGTTATGCATGTAGTTTCTTCATGTCCTATGCCCCTTTGATGCGCTCCATGATGGACATTGTCTTCTGCCTTTGCTTGAGGTCCTGGATAGCTATGCTTATCCTTTCTTCTTCCTTGTACCACTTCTATACCTTTTGATCCTCCTCTAGCTCTGTCCAAATATGTGTTGCATTCTCAAACAAGTCAGTTGTTGTGCTAACCTATTACTCTATCTCCTGCAGCTGCGTCGTTTCCTCCTGCTTCCTTTTCTCCTTTACTGCTGATGGAGTAGTGGGTGTGAGCTTCTCTTAGAGATTCTTGATATCATTCTAATATTGATCGATTGCCTGCACAATCTGATCAATCTTTTTTGTTGTTGTAAATTCATCTGCCTCCGCGGTATTTGGAACATTCTCGTATGTTCCTGCGACTTTATGCTCCAATCCATTCTTGTGCTCCCTTTCCTCTTGGGTTTCAAACTTAGCCCGCTCATAGATTATTTCCAGCACATCCCGCTTCTCAATTACCTGCTGCAATTCAGATAAGTCTGTGTGTGCACGAGACTGTACTTCATGGGTAACGCTCACCTGCAATTTGTGTAGAGCCTTGGATGGTATCCGCGCAAATACCAATTGGATTTGTATTAATTCCTTCAGGGGTGTCTACCCCACGATCTCGTCCATGCGCAACATACTAGGTGTGATGTGGAATGTTGTGTTTGGTTGTGGTATTGTATGAAATGTGTCCTTCTCTCCTTCTTCCAATCTTTCCTCTATCTGCAGTGTTGATGGCCCTATTCCCATCCTGCTGCCTGTTGTATGTACTTCCCTGATTTGCTTGAGGAACTATCACATGTTTGCTAGATCCTCTTGAATACTGTCCCTGTGTTGTGAAGCATTGTCAAAATCCTTGGATAGACAATCCTGGACCATTCGAGCTATCACTTTTTCATCATCCTCTATGATCGTATATTATGGAGGTGTTCTTTGCACCTTCATTTTATTGCGCATGCCTCCTGTCTACATGGATGAACTCTTATTCCCAACTGGTTCTTGTGAGTTGGGACTTGGTGTGGTCCCCTGTGCTACCTCAGCCTGTTTTTGTTGCACTTGATCTAGCTGCGTAGTGTTCTTTTTCCCCTTCTAGGTCCCTATCTTAGTTGTCCATTTGTTTGTCTGCTTTGTCTTTGTCTAGTTGTTCCTCCATTTCGTGGGCACTGAGACTTCTTGAGTCTATGTTTCTCCCTGCCCCGCCTCTTCTTCTGTTGTCCTTTCCAATAAGTCTTGGGTGAGGACTGGAATATTCCATTCATCTTCCCAGTCTTTGATCACCATGTCTATGTCTCCCTCTATGATAAAGTAGCACATCTGTAGCCACTTCTTATCGGGATCCTTTTGTGCCTATATGAACATTGTATTTCATGCATCCTTGAAGTTGGATATGTCCTAGTACAATGCAATAGCCTATGGAATTATTCTCCATATGTTGTTGATGGCCTCCTGCAAATAGCGTAGGTATCCTTCAAATATGGATCCATTCATCCTTTTGTGCCTATCATCTGACATGGCTTTCAGTAGTAAATATCTCACTCCCTGATTCAGTTTGGGTCTCATACTAAAATTTACATATCTTAGTTTCCTCCATCCCATAAAGGCTATTAACATGATTAACCATGAATAATGAAACTATGTTCTTAGATCCTGTGCATCCTTGCAATCATATAGGAACAAATTCAAGAGATAGGGTGCCCAGCTCACCGTGGTGCCCTCGGTGCTCTGAGCCGCAACTGCGACAACCCTAGATGAAACTTCCTCCCTGCGACATTTTCTTAGCAACTTACAGGATAAGATTTTTTGCGCCCATTTGTGTTGCGACATCATTGATCCTCTTGATAATGATTCCTTTTCTCCCCCTATCAGTACCATACTTTTTCTTCATCTATTCTGCTAGTGCGTTTTCCTTGGATTTGTCATCAAAAAACTGCGCTGGAACCATGCCCCGGGATGGAAACCATGTGATGTTCACAATAATATCTATGTATATCGAGATGAGCTTGTCCAACCATATGTCCCCACTATGTGTGACTGCCAACAACTGTTTGACAAAACTTCTTCCGTACTGAACTCTGCCAAAATGTGGTAGGTCCATAAGAACTAAAATTCATCTTTTCTCCAACCCCGTTGCCCATTGGAGTGGCTGATCAATCAATTCCCCAACCGGATTTGTGCCCAAAGTCTCTAAGTATACTCTCTTTTAAAATTCTGGAAACATGTCTGTGTCTTCTACATCGTGGTCTCAGTATTTTAGCTTGTCAATCTACCCTAGAAAGCCTGATTCCACCCGTACCCCATCCGGTATACACGGTAGAACGAGGGATGCGACAGGTTGCTTGTGAGGTGACCTAGGTACCTTTTTCTTGTTTTTCTTCGGTGGTGGTTGGCTCGAGGTTCCAACGACTATCGTTTGTACTTCAGAATACCATTCCAGCCAACCCATGACATATTCTACTATTCCTTCCATTGGGTGGTCTGAGACAGTTGTTTGAGATTCATCTGGTTCAACTATTTCTTCCTTATTTGGCGTCGTTCCATTGACTCTCGGAGTTGCTTCGGTGTTCTCTTGTTCCACCTCCTTCAGGGTTTCAACATTTTGGTTCAGTTGTTCCTATAACTATGCCGGTCTATATATATTCGTGCCCTCTAGTGATGGATTTTGGGTTTCTTCCACTACAGGTTTGGGGTTCACCAGTGTTGTGTCTGGGGATGGGATTTCATTGATATTGACGATCTACGACGGTTGTTGTTCTCCTTCTTCCAATTATATCTGTGACCTGGTTCTAACTTTGGGTTGTCTGGCGCTCTCTCTTGCTTCTGCTTTCTTTGGAGGTGCCATGGTGGTGAATGTCAAAGGTTTTTTAAGTTAGAATGGTCTCTGTGATCTCTGTGAACTCCTCTCTATTCTCCTTATCCTCTATCGCTCTTTGTCTATTCTATTTTTGCAAATAGACTCTTTGCTCCAGCGTCCGTGTGTTGTATAGGTTTCATATGAAGCTTGTCGAGGACTCTTCCTTCATTATGGGTTCAATGCACCTTTATCTCTTTGGTACTTACCATTAATCTTCCTTGCAGAATCCAGTTGGCGCAATTAACTAGGTGTGCCATCGGTCCTTTCCGGCATTCAATTCCGCCTAACTCCATCATTTCATACGACTTTTTCCATCTTTCTTTTTCCCGCTTGTTTCCCTTTTTAGCTTTTCATTGTCCTTCTCCTCACCAATTTTGTGTTCCTACGTACACGCTCCCTTTCTATCTCCCACACATTGTGCCTCTGTTGGTTCTTTTTGATATAATGTTTTTTTCTTTTTTTTCTTTTTTTTCTGCACGGTGGGTGGTTGACTATCCTTGTACAACTTCAGTGGGATTCCATTGATCATTTGTATGAGTTATGTGCCTAATAAGTCTCTCAACTGTACATCTCCTCCATATGTGATATATTTTACTTCATATGGTCCTAGCAAGTGCATTCTTATCTTTCCTGTGTGGTGAAATGATTTGTTGTCATACATCAATACTAGATCTCCCTCTTGAAGGTTTTCTTCTTGATATGTCTGTCATGCCAATCTTTTTCCCTTGCTTTCTGAACTTGTTGGTGGAACCCTGCGAAGATCCGATCTTCTTCCATGGTCATTAACTGATTTATTCGCTCTTGTAATGCACCTCATTTTGTCATATGTGTGATTGCTGCTATGTGTAAGTTTGGTACTAAAAGTTCTAATGGAACCACTGCTTGTTGGCCATAGACCATTTTAAATGGCGTGTGCCCTGTAAAAAAATTTCACATAGTCCTGTAGGCCCATAATAATTCTGGTACTTTGAGGTCCCAGTTGTCCCTGTTGATGTTACAAATCTTTGTCAATGCATTCTCCAAGATTTTGTTAAATGCTTCCATTATGCCATTTGCTTGTGGGTGATATGGTGTGCTCTTATGATGATGGAATTCAAACTCTTCATTCATAGAGTTGATGGTGATTTTTATCAAGTGTGTGCCTGGGTCGCTCATCAAAACTCTTGGGCATCCAAATCTATTGATTACTTGTTCAAATAGGAAGTGTGTTTTTGTTTCTGCATTACAATCCTTCACTGGTGTGGCTTCCACCCATCTTGTTAGGTACTCTATCGCGGTGATAATTTACCTAGCTCCTTTTATTTTTGTTGGTGGCTTGATTGGTCCCACAAAGTATATTTCCCACTTATTGAATGTGTTAAAACCTAATATTGGCTCATTACCCCTTAATTGGGGCATATTAGATTAGTAATGTTATTTTATTTGTGTCGTCTTACCCCTTAATTGGGGCATATTAGATTAGTAATGTTATTTTATTTGTGTCATCTTACCCCTTAATTGGGGAATATTAGATTAGTAATGTTATTTTATTTATGTCAGTTTTAGGCCATTAGTTGTAATTATACCTCCTAGTCTCCTATATATACCAAGGAGAAATTTTCATTTTGAATCATCTTGTACTTGAACATTTAAGTGGGGTAAAAGGAGGTTGCCCCCTCGAAGAGGCTTATTATCTGAAATTAT
>ML807201.1:160067-171440 GCA_009831015.1 Picea engelmannii
TTATTTCAGTGTATCTTTTGTATTTAGGTACCTAACATGGCCTCGTTGTCAAGACCCATTCTTTATTTTCAACATAGTGATGTTTAGGGGAGTGTTGGAGATACTTCACACACACCTAGGATTTCATTTTCCTAAGGTTTTACCTGTTTTTATTAGTCATTATTTAGTCTCCTATATTTTAGGGATAATATTCATTTTCCTACATTCTAGGAGAATATTCTCTTCAATTCACACTTCAGTTTGATTACTTGAGTGGAGTCTAGATGCCACATTGGTTTCATCCCCATGAAGCATTGGGATCATCACCAAATAATATGCATTGTCCTTGGGATTATCACTGGACTAGCACATTACTCATGTTTCCCTGATCTCCTCCTCACTTCACTCTATTTCATTCATTTAACTGAGAACTGAGAGACTAGTTAACTCAAACTAGGTGGCAGTTTACTCTTGTAACTGTTGGTGTGTGTCCAGATCACTCTAGAACACCACTATGGTGCATTGGATTCTCCTCCAATGCACATTAGTTGAGTTATGCAGAGTATATCATGTGTAAATTATCAGTCATTCATTTGGTTTATAGAATTCTTCCATTCTTTCTCTCATGTTTTCTCTCTTTTCTCATTTCTCTACAAACTATCTATGCATTCTTACTAGTTAGATCTTATCTATGCAAGTTCATCCAAATTTACATGAAAAGCATAAGCCCTAACCCTAATTTTTAAGTAGACTAAAAACTTATTTTTTATGAGTTAAATTTTCACACACGACTAAGCCTAGATTCAAGGAAACCAAAGGAATATAGTTATCGTCTATCCATTCCATTATTCATCTTTAGGGAATGTACATCATTTTCCTTTTCCTGGCTGAAGTCACCACTTGTACATGGTCAAAAGGTTTGTTGGGAATCCATGAGATTTTTAGAACGTTAAAGGGAATATTTCTTGAGTCAGTTACATTACTTCTTCCTTGCTCATAGTATAAAGACTTGTTGGAAATATTTAAAGAAAGATGGCCATATATTCCCTATTGTTAGTGTTACCCCCCCCATGCTAGGGGTAACTAAGGAGATGATGTCTTGATTCCCACAGGTTGAAGACATAGAGTTCTGAGAGCCAAATGAGAAGAGAGAGCCCCTCCTCTCAGCACACATTACCATTCATCAACAATAATAGCAACCACTACACCAACATGGACCGGAAAGTACAACATGGCTTGCTTCATGAGGTAACAAGTCCGGTCTCATGGTAAGTGTCACTTTAATAATTGAATCATTTGAACATGTTGCAAAGATTTATTTCTTGAATATGAAAAGTTTTGTTTGGAAATTATACCTTTCTCCTTATTTCACCCTGGTGGTTGACATGGTTTCCTAGTAAGTGGGTCACCCTTGGGAAAATGATTTATACTAGTGGGTCTCCTTGAAGGGTCATCGTACCATTTCCACACACACTTGCAACTTTCCACACTTGTTCATTTTGATTCATTATCTTTTGTGTTTTCGGGCTTACTTACCCCAAGAAGATATTGTACCTCAATTCATGGGAAGAAGGGGCTAAAGGCCCATAGGTTTTGTAGCTGGTAAAATAATAAATTCATGGTTAATCCCTCTAGATCCTCGCCCTAAGGTCCTAAGAGAAATGAAGTGTTTCTCCATAAAAAAATCGTGGACCTTTTAAAAAAAACTAAAATACAGAATTAATAAATGTCTCGTTTGTTTTGGGAATAAATTTGCAGTGTCTTTTACTTTCCTTTCACATGGAACTCAATATGTTACTAACTTCAAGTGGAATTTTGGTGCTCCTTACAGTCCATTTCACATGACACTCAATGTTTTGGGCTGTAATAAATTAATGGAAAATAAAGTTCTTTGAAAAAGGTTGCATTTCAAATAAGGGATGAAACACACCCTCCACAAAGGAATCCATAAATGAGACAATATTATACCTTGATATGTGAAGAGCCCCATGACCAAGTCATACCCCCATCCACGTCATACTTTCTACATGATTTAGAAAGGGTCTTCCTGGGAAACACTCCTTGACTTGGGGATCGATCTACCCAATAACACACCATGACAACCCTCCCATACTTAAATTTGGAAAATTTTATAAGTTCTTTGAGCATTTATCTAGTTTGAAAAGAGGGGAATTGATGCACATCTTTGGGTGGTTTATTTGTTAAATGTGGCTTACCTAGCATAATAAATGTGACTTGTGGATCCTTGGAGGATGTACTTGTTTGTCTTTGCAGGACCTTTCTAGGTGAAAGATATTCCATTGAGGAATTATTCTAGTTTTACCTTCATGGGGGGTTGAAGACCCCAAGGATGGATATCATACCCCACAAGATGGGTAGAGGACCACAAAGCCTTGATTTGAAGGGGAAGAAGGGTGGTGCCTTTGGAGGCACTTTGACTACACTAGAGGATGACATCGTATCTCTTTTCACTTGGATGTTGTCATTCAGAGATCTAAGACGTCACCTCCTAAGCCCTTGACATCATGAGGAGTCTAGGGTTTTGGTCAAATTGATTGTTCTAGGAGTGATGTGATTTTGTTTGAAGGAAGAATATGCAATATGATTACACTCTAGCCTATGAGATATTGACACATGGCATTTGGAGGCCCAACGATTTTCATCTTGAGGCTCAATGTCTAACTTGTAGGCTCAATGTCGCCCTTATAGGGAATGCCATCACCTTTTTGAGGGTTTTCTTGTATGTAAATTTTATTTTTTTAAGTTGTAAAGGAAAAAAAAGGGGGTCCACCCTCTCTTGATTTGTTGTTTACAATTAAATGTGGATAAATTACTTTATATGGCCTCATCTAAATGGAGGCCATATAATTTTAATTTTATCATTGTCTCACTTGAGAATAACATAACTCTTGGATGAAATTTTTTCCCTACTTGGGAAATTTGATATCTCTTGTCTCTTGTGCAAATGGGTTCTTTACTTATCTAATTGTGGAGGAAAGGCTAGTGACTTATCTTGGATACTTGTTCTTGGAAAATTGATCGAATATATTTGATAAGTAAGGGTTTTTCATTCTATCTCTTAGATCAAGTAAGGAATTTCTTCAATTTTGTGTATTTCTTTTTTATTTCAAGGTTAATTTTTCAAACCCTTGGAGGAGTATAAGGGCATACACCCTCCATCAAGTAATTTCTATTTTATTGTTGTTGAAAAGAATTAAAGGATTGATACAAGGAGTAAGAGGGATTACACCCTTGTAGCAAGACCTTTATAATGTTTATCTTCTCTAGGGAGTAAAAAGGCTTATACACCCATAAATGAGTGCTAAACCCTATACCATAAACAATATACTCCATTTACCCAATAGATTAAGACACCGATATTTGCATTGAAGATTGAATATTATGCATTGGTAAACATGATTTCAAGGATATTGAATTATTCAAGTTTGGAATTAAATTTTGCATGGCTTAAGCTATCTTGTGCCATAAGGCTGTCTTGATTTTCCAAGTAATTAAGTTTTTGTAACAATCATTAAGCTACAACCATTAGGGATGAACCAAAATCACTCTTTTATCACACCTTACTCACTTTTCTACCACTTAAATTCACTTGCAAGTTGTCATAATTGATCTATTGTTTAAAGGCTATTGTTTGGGTGTATTGATTGTTGATTTTAGTGGCTAGAACTTGATATTGTAGAAAAAAAAATCTACATCCATAAGGTTGTTATAAAAATCCGCTAATAACACTTAGTAGCATCCCTCTCTTTCGATCAAAGTTCTAGTTTAAATATTGGAAGTTTTTCTACTAATTCCTATCATAATTTTCCAACATCATACACTTGATTTTGATGGTTTTATTTTTAGTTGTCATAGTCTCTTTACTTCTTATATATATTTCCATATTACTGCAATTTTGGGACAACAAGGTTTCTTTCCAATTCCCCGTTGTTTTTTGAGGATTGTATCCTCATATTTTGTCTTGTTTGGGTAGGTCTAACATTATTTTCCATGTACACTACCTTGGAAACCATTCACCAACAACTAAGAATCTTTCCCATGCCTCATTATCATCCTTTAACTTGACCTACAAGGGAACCCTTTGAGCTCTTTCCTTCCCCCATCACAATCCCTCTAGGGTCACTTAGGAAGCCTCCCTTGTGTTGGAATTATCCTTCACTAAAATGAGGGGGAAATCTATTGAGGTGATAGTTATAGGTGTTCCCAGTTGTGTCACACACTTGGTGTTTGGGTTGGGATTTTCCCAAACTACAAATTATGCGATAACAATTTTGGTGTGATTGTCAGGGAGGATTTTGAATCCTTTCTTATCCCATAACGACTCTTGGAAAGTCTATCACAAATTATTTTACACATAACTTTCTTGGAGACTACATTTGAGGGAAGTTCCCTTTTCACTTTTGATGAACTTCATAGAAGTTTATCTGACGACTACATTTGAGGAAAATACCCTCTCCTGTTTTGATGACCCTTGAGCTCATCTATAGAATGCATTGAAGTGCCATTTTAGACAATGGAATTAATGCACCATGGGATGAACCCTTTCGTATAATTTACTGTATCACAAGAACACTTTTATAGGAGGAAGATAAAAACATTGTTGATGAAGTTGTTAAGCATATGATGAATCTTATAAAGGAATTATCCCAAGAATGTACTAAATAAAAAAATGATGAATCACCTCTTATTGAAGAGAAATCCCCTACATATGAAGAGATTTTTGCAGATCAGATCTGTGAACAAATTTACCAAGAAGACCTCGATGAAGTTTTTCATGTTAAAGACCTAGATGAGACATTGGAAGATGAAGTTGTCGAGCCTTGTGAAGAAGTAATAAACTCCAATGATATAGGTGAATTCATGGATATGTCTTTGGATACCACTGACAATCATATTGATGATTCCATATGTGTTCAGAAGTGTGGATGGGATATTGGTTATTTCGGTGGAGATCCCATCTACGACATCAAGGGAAACCTTCAAATAATAAACGTGGAAGCCTTTCCTTTGGAAGGTAGTTTTTCATACATGGAGGATCAAGATATTTGGAAGCTTAGCAATGATATAATCACAAACCTTTTTCATCCACGATTGGATAGATATTTTCAGTGTACTTATGTTGATTCACAACCATACCTTAGGGATTATCCTTTTGAGGACTCAAAACTATTGTTTGATGAAGATTCTCAACCATATATGTGCTTGAATTTTGACATACATGAGGACGTGGAAGGGTTTTAAAAACCCTCGTATGTAAAAAAATATCATGTATCACCTCATAAAGTTCCAAGTAGTTTTAGAGGATGTATTATTGGTTTCTCAAATGGAGACAAAATTTCATCTCGACATCATTTTGGTACCTTTTTAGAATTTTTCAATTCTTGTGCCTCCCAAAAATAGTATGAGGGTGTGTGTATCAAGCTCTTCTCTTCATCTCTCATAGGGAAGGACAAAGAGTGGTACATAAATATTCCTCCCGAAACAATCACCACTTGGGAAACATTTTGAAACATTTTCATGAAAATATTGTGGAAAATGAAGGTTGTGTATCCTGATCTATGTCTATCCCATGTTTTGTAAATCACAATATATTTTTGGGTTCTTTCATTTCCTCTCAGTATTTAGAAAATAGTGATGATGTGAGTGAGGAAGAATATGATCCATCTCCTATATCTGGTAGCACTATTCAGAGATGGGTGGGTCAAGCTTGTGGTCATTCTTTCTAACATGATTGTCTTCCTCCTGTCTACCTCCATGAGTTTCTTTCTATGATTGATTATAGGATTATTCATATTCATTATTATTATGTTCTCAAATTGTCCTTGATATTTTTTGTAATTAAGCATATGGGGAAGCACTTGGGTGACATGTTGAGCACATGGTTGCATTGTTTGTATGATTTCACATGATGTCAGTAGGCACTCAATGTCTACAAGCCTTGGGCCTAAGGTAAGTAGGTAGATTTGCATTTTTTTGTTCATCGTAAAGTAGTTTCATTTACTTTCATGTCTTTATTTACATATTTTTTTGTTTCATTTATGCTTAGTTATACCGATTTGCTTGAATCATATTACATGTTAGTTAGAATGTTTTCAAAAGGTGTAAAATTTTCTTTTTAAGGAATAGTTGAAATTTTGAAGTTTTGATTGTATGAAAAAAGGGTGAGAAATACACCCCTCGATGCTATAATATTTAAATTTAGTATGTGTAGCCATAGGTCTCACCGGGATATGTTGAGGTTCTCATGTACTCTACGGTGAACACATTTATGTAGGAGATGGATGTTACTCCTCCAGGATAGGGGTAACTAAGAAGATGATGTCTCGAGGCCCACGAGTTGAAGACATGGAGTGTCAAGAGCCAAATGAGCAGACATAGCTCGTCGTCTCACCACACATCACCATTCATCGACAACAATAACATCCACCAGAGCAACATGAACCATAAATGACAACAGACGTTTCTTCATGAGGTAACAAGTCTGGTCTCGCGGTAAGTGTCACTTTCATAATAAAATTATTTGAGCATGTTGCAAAGAGTCATTTAATTATTACGAAAATGTTTTCTTTGAAATTATACCTTTTTCCTTATTTCACCTTGGTGTTTGACATGGCTTCCTAGTAATTGGGCCACCCTCAAGAAAATTATTGCTACTAGGGGGTCTCCTTGAAGAGTCATCATACCATTCCCACACATACTTTCCACTTTCCACACTTCTTCCTTTCGTTTCCTTATCTTTTTTCTTTTTAGGCTTATTGACCCCAAGAAGGGCTTGTACCTGATTTCATGTGAAGAAGGGGTAACGACCCAAAGGTTTTGTATCTAAAAAATATAAAATCCATGAATGGTCCCTCAATATGCTCGCCCTAAGGTCCCGAGAGAAATGAAACACTTCTCCATGTATGATCAAGGACCTTTTATAAAAAATAAAGACATAATTAATAAATGTCTCGCTTGTTGGAGGAATGCATTTGAAGTGTCTTCTACTTTCCTTGCACATGGAAATCAATGTGCTCCCAACTTCAAGTGGCATTGTGATGCTCCTTACTTTCCATTGCACCTATCACTCAATGTTTTGGACCATAATAAATTAATGGAAAATAAATGACTTGGGAAAAGGTTGCATTGCAAATGAGGGATGCAACACACCCTCCACAAAGGTACCCATAAATGATACAATAAGATCCCTTTATATGTTAAGAACCCCATTCTCAAAAGTCATACCCCATCCACCTCATACTTGTTACATGATTTACAAAGGGTGTTATTGGGAAACACTCCTTAAATTGGTGATTGATCTACCCAATAGGGCACCATGACAACCCTGCTATACTTAAATTTGGAAAATTTTATAAGGTCTTTGACCATTTGTCTAGTTTGAAAAGGGGAGATTTGATGGACATGTTTGGGTGGTTCCTTTGTTAAATGTGGCTTACTTGGAATGATACATGTGACTTGTGGATCCTGGGAGGGCGTACTTGTTTTTCTTTGCAGAACCTTTCTAGATGAAAGCTATTACATCGAGGAATTGTGCCATTTTTACCTTTGTGGGGGATTCAAGATCCCACAGATGGACACAATACCCCACATGATTAGAAAATGACCCCATATCCTTGAAGTGTAAGGGATGGACGATGTTTCCTTGGAGGCACTTTGAAAACACTAGAGGATGGAATTGTATCCATTTTCACTTGAACGTTGGCCTTTGGAGGTCTACGACATCACCTCCTAATCCATTGATGTCATGAGGAGGCTAGGGTTTTAGTGGGCTTGATTGTTCTAGGAGTTATGTGATGTGGTTTGAAGGAAGAATATCCATAATCATGACAATATAGCTCATGAGAGATTGACACTTGGGACTTGGAGGTTGAAAGATTTGCATCTTTAGGATCAACATCTCACTTGGAGGCTCAACGTCACCCTTTTGAGGGTTTTAGTTTATGTAAATTTTATTTTTTTAACTTGTAAAGGAAAATAAATGGGGTCGACCCTATTTTTAATTTGTTGTTGACAATTAAACGTGGACAAATTGGTTTATATGGCCTCATATAAATAGAGGCCATCTCATTTTCGTTTTATCATCATCTCACTTGAGAATTACATAACTCTTGGCTAGAATTTTCTCCCTACTTGGGAAATTCAATATCTCTTGTCTCTTTTGAAAATTGGTGTTTTTCTTGTCTATTGGTGGAGGAAAGGATAATGTCTTGTCTTGAATACTTCTTCTTGACAATTTGGTGGAATATATTTGATAAGTAAGGGTTTTGCATGATATCTCTTGGATTAAGGAAGGAATTTATGCAATTTTGTGTACTTCTTCTTGATTTCAAGGTTAATTTTTCAAGCCCTTCTAGGAGTATAAGGGAATACACCCTCCATCAAGGAAATTCTCATTTATTGTTGTTGAAAAAGCTTAAAGGATTGCTACAAGGAGTAAAAGGGCTTTCACCATTGTAGCAAGGCCTTGCTAAGGTTTATCTTCTTTAGGGAGTAAAAAATATTACAGCCCTAGATGAGTGGTAAACCTTATATCATAAACAAGAGACTACATTTACCCAATAGATAAAGACATTAATCTTTTCATTGCAGATTGAATATTGTGCATTGGTAAATGTGATTTCAAGGAGATTGAATTGTTCATGTTTGGAATTAAATTTTGCATGCTTTAATCTATCCTTTTCCCCAAGGGAATATTGATTTTCCAAGTAATTAATTTGTTGTAACAATCATTTATCTACAACCATTAGGGATGCAACAAATTCACTGTTTTATCACACCTTGCTCACTTTTCTATTGTTGAAATTCACTTGCAAGCTTCCATAATTGATTTGCTATTTAAAGGCTATTGCTTGGGTGGATTTCTTATTGATTTTAGTGTCTAGAAATTGCTGTTATAGAAAAAAAATTATGAATCCATAAGGCTATTATAAAACTCCTCTAATAACAATTAATAACAACCCTCTCTTGATATCAAAGTCTTGGTTCAAATATTGTACCTTCTTTGATATGCACTAGAGATTGATGCATGGAGGCCAATGACCTTAGGTTTTTTTAAGAACCCCATGACAATTGCCAAATCAAATAGAGCATTGGGTGATTAATTGTGATTGCACACAAAGGTTCTCGTCCAAATGACATTGTTGTAGAGATAGAGTACTTGTAAGCACTTGCAAAGTTGTTTCCATGCTACTTAGACATTGGTCCTCACAGAAGAAAATATCCATACAACATCTTGCAAAATTCCTATGTTGTGGCATACCATCCAGGATATCACTAAACAAATAGACCTTGGCTTTATTCACTGTAAGGATGGAAGATATCCAAGTCGGAGAAAGATAGGAATCAATGTTGATTACAAAATCTAGATATAGAGTTTGATCAGAGTTTAGAGTTACTCATAAGAGTTCTATATTGTGGGGAAAAGTGAGCCAAGAAAAAGAGCCATAGCCATAGCCAAAGCCAAAGCCATGAGCCATTCCTACAAGGGAATTCCACTATTAATGAAGGTTAGATAAACTATGAAAGGAAATGTAAATGTGAAAAAATAAAAAAGAGGATAAATAAATGAAAACAAAAAATAATAATATGACACAAAAGTTTGAGAAATCATAAATGAAAGGTAGGGCTATTGGCCTTCCCATAGCCTAAGCTCTCTCTATTTTTTTTATACTTTCACTCTCAAGGTCCTTTTGGCCAAGATGAGAGATTGTGAAGTATAAGAAGTTGTGTATATTGTGGAATGGCCAAAGTGCCATGAACAACATTGTAAATAGAAACTAATAAGACGAAAGTTGAGAAACCATTCAATGCCACTTTTCCTATTTGGGATTTCCAGGGCAAACACTATGCCATTGTGTATGAATATTTCTATGTTGTGTCAATTTTTGTAATTAATTGTTTCCTATTCATTTCAATGGTACGATAATCCATTCTCCATATGCAAGTGAAGAACACCAAAAACTATATTAACCACATTTTGATTCACTCTTAAATTGAAGATCTAAGGTGGATTTTGCACATTTACATGGATTGCTAATATGTCAATGAAGAATGGAGTTTTATTGTATCAAGGGATTAGTCCGCAAATAATTGTTTGAGGGAGTTTGTTTGTCATATGAGGAAATCCAATTCACTGTTCAAAGGTTTCGCGTTGCCCAATATATTTTCACATGACTATATGCAACTAATTGTTTGATGGAGGTTGTGTGGCATCTAAGAAAGTCGATTCATTTTTCAAATGCCTCACATTTCCCAATATATTTTCCCATGATTATACATGGCATGAAATGGAGCATGTGTGATAGTAGATGTATTGTGGGAGAGGTTGCAAGCCATACACAATCGTGGAATGACCATACACAATGGTTAGTGGGAGTGTGAGTGTTTGTTAAGAATGGTATGGGAACTAGGGCAATGAAACTATTTGTAATACATTTCCCAATATATTTTCCCATGATTATACATGGCATGAAATGGAGCATGTGTGATAGTAGATGTATTGTGGGAGAGATTGGAAGCCATACACAATCGTGGAATGACCATACACAATGGTTAGTGGGAGTGTGAGTGTTTGTTAAGAATGGTATGGGAACTAGGGCAATGAAACTATTTGTAATTTGTACCTTACAAGGAACATTCAAGTGATACTCTATATATATATATATATATATATATATATATATATATATATATCCTCATTCCGATCAATTTTGTCCTCTTATGCTTCAAATATGTATGGGAATATCTTGAAGAAACTCATTGGCATATGTGTTTCCTTTCATGCGATGCAGTATGGTAAATTTGCTCAAAACATGTTATCTATTTAGGCATTCTACCTTCTCCTCAAGCCGACTGCACCATGGGAGTAGCTACAAAAATTATAATTATCTCATAAACACTATTTTTTTACTACTTTGTGCATCATTTTGATTGGACTGTATAGTATATGAGAAAAAGCCTTGGTAAGAAGGCTAGAATGTTTCCCCCATTCCTATAGCAAGGTAGTAGTACTTTATTGATAGGAATTTGCGAAAGACTTTCCATTCAATAAACTCATCATCAACTTAGCATCAGTGAAGGGAAAATGGCATATAACATAATGCATTTGAATCCATTGTTGGACAGTGGTTCTGGCATCACTTACGACCATGCATATTATTAATAATTAGGCTAGAATTCTTAACAAACTACAAGAGGAAATGTACCAATAGGTATCCTATGAATTTTTTTCAGTACAAAGCATGTTTAAGCTAATTGTGTAGGTTGGCTTCATTGTTGAGTATTGGCCTTGGGCACCATAAGCCAATAACCCGAACATAGCAGATAGAGATAGACACTTTCTTATATGCTAACCCATGCATGCACAATAAAGCT
>ML807201.1:173148-207961 GCA_009831015.1 Picea engelmannii
ACAACAACAGATCTGGCTGCCATGACAAATGCACTGTGAAATACGTTTGCGGAACAGAGAAAGAAAGAAAACAAAGCCAAATACTGGATTCGAAATTCAGTAGATGACTACTTTTTCTAAAAAATAACTGGTGCAAAAACAAGAAAACAAGCTTGGGACATTCTCAAATCTGCCAACCAGGGAAATGATAAAGTAAAGAAAGTGAAGCTTCAGACTTTGAGAACGCTATTTGAAACTCTGAAGATGATTGAGGAAGAGAATGTTTACCTTCTCATGATCGAAGTGATGGGAACTGTAAACTAGATCTTCTTTCCGCAGAGGCAGGGGAAACAAATGGATAAATCAAAGAGGAATAGGCAGAGGTAATCTTAATTCTGAAGACATACACAGAAAAGATCAATCAGGAAAACCATAACAGTCTCAGAACTCGTAGAATCAAAGAGGAAGAGGGAGAAAATGGATAGACAAATCCAAAATTCAATGTTACTATTGCAAAAGGTACGACCACTATGAGAGTGGATACTAGTAAATCTGCTATAACTCTTGGTGATGATTTTTAAGTAAAATCTATAGGAAAAGAGATTGTATGTGTTTTAACAAAACAAGATCAAAAGAAAGACATACATGATGTTTAATATGTATTGTCTGATAAGTGTAGGACAATTGATGGAACATGGTTATCATGTTTTATTCTATGTCTCAATGTGTTTAATTTTAGATAAATCACTTAGTAGGAAAGTTATTGCAAAAATTCAAATGATTAAGAATATGATGTTTTCATTAAATTTGAGAAGTGTCAATTTGTCTCAGTCATATGCCCAAAATGTCTCAAACATAGATGAGATTATTTTATGGCATGTTAGGTTTAGTGATCTTCCTTTTAAAAGTATAAGTCTTCTTAAAAAACATACAATGGTCAAAGGTATTCAAATCATGAGAATTATTGGTCAATTGCGACTAATACTCATGGATATGAGTCATAGATTAATGACTCACACTACGTAGTTAATCCCAAAAATGATATACTTGAAAAGCATAAGAGAGACAACTTTTCAACATCCTAAAATAGAGAAAAATAACATCTAGAATTGGTTCACAGAGAACTTTGTGGAACAATGCAAACCTAATCAATTGATGGTATTTTTTACCTTTATTGATGATTTTAGCAGGAAAATATGGATTTATTTTCTTAAAAATAAGTATGATACCTTCTCAAAATTTAAATAATTCAAAGTTGAAGTAGAAAAACAGAGTGGAAAGTATGTGAAGGTGCTTAGATCAAATGGAGGAGGAGAATACAACTCAATATATTTTTCATACTTTTGTAGAAAGCAAGGAATCATAATGCAGACAACAACCAGATATACTCTATAGTAGAATGGAGTGGCTGTGAGTGGTTATGGCTGAATAATAATAATAATAATAAAAAAAACTATCGTGATCATGACCAAAAGTATTCTTAGATAAAATAATTTTTCCAATGATTATTGGGTTGAAGCGGTTGTCTGTTCAATATACATTCTAAAGATCTATCCAACAACAAGTGTCAAGAATAATGTACTTCAAGAGGCATGGAGTGGAACTAAACTAAATGTGTTTCACTTCAGAATTTTCGACTGCATTTCTTTTTCATGTATACTTGAAGAGATGAGAAAGAAACTTGACAACAAGAGTGAAAAATGCATCTTCATATAATATAGTGAACAATCAAAATCCTATAGAGTTTATAATCGAGTCACCAAGAAATTTTTGGTGAACAGGTATGTCAAATTCCTTGAGAATAAATCATGAAGTGAGCAAGAAAACGAGACATTGGATAATGAAAATCCATTGCATTAGATTGATGAGCAAACAAAAAGTTCAGAACAACAAGCACATCCACCAAGACTGTCAAGATTACAGATACAGAGATAGTTGGAACACTCTGGAAATGGTTATTCTTCTAACAGTGACTCATCCTCTTTAGCATAAAATCAGTGAACAGTAAGGATAAGGGAAGTTTATGAGTAACAATGAGATCATTTTGCATTTATATCATGTCGACAAATCTTCTTTGAAGAAGCAGTGAAAGAGAAACATTAGGTAGAAGCCAGGAATGAAGAAATTGAAGTCATAGAAAGGAACATGACTTTGGATCTTGTTGATATGTCGGAAGACAAATCCAACATAGGTGTCAAGTGGGTATACAAAACAAAGATAAATGAAAAAGGAAAGATAGAGAAGCATAAGGAAACATTGGTTGCCAAAGGTTTTCTCAACAATCTGTCATAGACTATGGTGGAACATTTTCTCCTGTAGCAAGATTAGATACAATAAGGACCATTTTAGGTACAATAGTTCAAAATAAATGGTGAGTCTACAAGTTACATGTAAAGTCATTCTTCTTGAATGACATTCTACAAGAAGAAGTATATGTGGATCTGCGACCTGGTTTTGAAGTCAAAGGAAAAGAGGACAAAGTGTATAAGTTGAAAAAAGCATTGTATGAGTTGAAACAAGCTCCAAGAGCTTGGTACAGTCGAATTGACTCTTACTTGATGGATTCAGCAGGAACAATAATGGGCCAACACTGTATACAAAATCAAATCATGAAGGTAAAATTCTCATTGTTTACCTTTATGTTGATGACATGATTTATACAAGTAATATGATGTTAGGAGAATTTAAAATTTCCATGAAAACTAAGTTTGAGGTGACTAGTATTGGACTCATGAATATTTTTTGGCAATTGAAGTTGACCAATCTACTCATGGTCTTTTTGTCTGTTACCAAAAGTATGCTATAGACATTCTGAAAAGATTTATAATGGATAAATGCAAGCTAGAAGAAACTCCTATTGCACTAGGAACAAAATTGATCAAACAAGATCTTCACTCAACAACTGATACAACTTTATATAAGATGTTGGTAGGTAGTCTAATGTACCGCATTGCAACTAGACTTGATATAATGTTTGCAAGAGGCTTTGTTTCCAGGTTTGTGGAATCCCCCAAGGTTTCTCACTGGAAAGTAGGGAAAAGAATCCTTAGTAGGGATACTTAACTTTGGCGTGTGGTACACAAGTTCTGAAGATTATTCACTTGCATGGTAAACAAATAGTGATTTTGCACACAAATTAGATGATAGGAAAAATACATTTGGTTATACTTTTCATCTAGTTACCAATTTGTTTTCATGAGCATCAAAGAAATAACTCATAGTTGTAATATCTTTGCAGGAGCAAAGAATGTTGCTGCAACTTCAACATCCTCAAACAATATGGCTGAGAAGACTTTTAAATGATCTCACACATATGGAAAATGAGCCAACTCCTATTTTCTGTGATAACAACTCAACCATCCCATTTTCAAATAATCATGTATTTCACAATTAAAAAAAATACATTGACACTTGCTTGCTTTCATTTGATCCAAAAACTTGTCAATAATGAAAATATTTCTCTTCAATTATGTGAATCATATCCCATTTTCAAATAATCATGTATTTCACAATTAAAAAAAATACATTGACACTTGCTTGCTTTCATTTGATCCAAAAACTTGTCAATAATGAAAATATTTCTCTTCAATTATGTGAATCAAGAAATTAACTAGCAAATTTTTTTACTAAAGCACGTGAAAAAATTGTATTTGAATTTCAGAGAGAACACTTGGATGTTGTAAGTACTCACATCTAACATTAAGGGGAGTGTTAGAATAATCTCCCTGTTATTAATATCCTTATCTTCTAGTTGTCTACCAACTGTTTTTAATCTCCTTGTCTTCTTGTTGTTTACCAGTTGTCTGGTGATTATTAATCTCCTTGTCTTCTTGTTGTCCACCAGCACCAGCTGTCCAGTGAGACCACTAGTTAGTCTTCAGCTTGAATCGATTACCTGTTATAATTTATATAACACATTGTAATATTGAGAAGGGCATCAAAGCCACATTATAATTTCGTTATAATTTCTTTCATTTATGTTATCTTCTGTCTATGACTTTATCAGTCCTAACTATCCACAAGAAATAGAATGGTGAATCAGATTTGAAAAATAGAGTTTGAATCTGTGTGAATTATAGCGGAGCCATCCAATCCTCGTGATGAACTTCCAGCAACAAGACGGATTTAGGTTTATCCATATATTAGGCATGAACAGAATTTTGTCTATCCATATATTAGGCATTAACAGAATTTTCTCTGCCTATTAAAGCGGAGAGGAATTGCCCTCGGAATTTCACAGAGATATTGAAGCCTAGAGGAATTGCCCTCGGAATTTCACAGAGATATTAAAGCCTAGAGGACTCGGAATTTTACTGAGAAATTGAGGAAAAAGGCATAGCAGTCATCGTTAGAGACAAAGATCTCTAAACATAGAAGCCATTGTTGGATACAAAGATCTATGAACAAAGACTTGAAGTAAATTTCGCACAGGCTCTATTTTGGTGAAGCGAATCAGCAGAAGGATGGTTGGAGGTTTCATCACTAATAAGCAGGGATCGCGGGGAGATCGCCGACAGGTGATGGGGTTGCTCCATGCGTCCACAATCGTACGGTTATATGACGATATTTCATCAATTCCTCCAATGTTGGAGTGGCGTAACTCGCCAGCAATCTTCTCTTCAGAGTTATCTTTTTAAGCCATTTTTACTTATAGTTATTTTTTCTGTCTTTTTTCCTGGGTTTTTTTTTAATCCAGAATCTTGATTAATTTTTTGAGTATTTGGGTTAGTTTAAAATGGACAAAACTCTAGTTAAAGTTCTGAAATACATAAAATTTTGATCTATACTAAACTCAAACTACTTGGATTCAAACCCATTTTTTTTTATCCAGAAGATAGCCTACTTTCTGAGATGTGGAGTGTGCTAACTAAGAAGCAATCTTCTAGCCAAACCTAATCAATTTCACATGAATAATTAAGAAAATTAGAAAGAGTGTAAGTTGGGCGACACTTTATCCGAATTTCCACTTTGATTAACAGAAAGCTTAGAACTGAAATCTTCTCAGACATGTGTAAATTAAACCAACAGACTTGAATTTTCTTTTATCTGAATTTCCACTTTGATTAAGAGAAAGCTTATAACTGAAATCCGCTCAGTCATATGTGCAATTTAAACCACAGAGTTGAATTTGCTTTTATGTTGTTTCTAATAAATATTAATTCGATTACGTTTCCTATGGGATCTATGCAGGGTATTCCAGGCCAAGTTTACCTGTAGCCCTTTCTTCCCACTCATATCGAGTAGGAAGCTCAGTGGCTGTGCGCTTGATTTTTCTAAATCATCAAGTCATCTGCATCTTTCGGGCTATGCTAGAGTTCATCCATTCCTCGATAATCAGCGACTGTAAAATTGTTAATTCCTTGCATATTGCTTTGATCACAACGCATATATTCAAATGATTATTTTTACATAGGGAGTTTGTATCCTGTAAGTCCAAGAAAATGGAAAATGATTATTCCAGACACTATTTTACAGGAATTAATAGTGGGAAAGAACTTATGACACTTATTAGATTCTGGTATTGGTAATTTTTAGCAACGTTTCAAAAATAAATGCGAATCTCGAACCAAACAAAAAATTTAAAATAGAAAAAAGCATCTAAGATAACTAAATTTATCAAGGTCACGTTCAGATAATTGCCCCGAAAACAGTTCCATGACTAATTTGAAAATTATTTGCTATGTGAATACACTGTCATTAATCCCTGTGGCCAATGTTGCCGCTTCCCTGTAGAACTCTTCCAATTCAAAATCTGTTGAACTGCCGGATGCAGAGTAGAGCAGATTATAGTCTGGAGACGATAGCACGTTCAATTCGGACAAACTTTCATCTAAAGTAGCTGTATCTACTGCAAAATAATAGGAATGCGGGGATCTCTCTTCCTCTAAACTCCAAATAGCAGAGGTACAGTTTCCAGCTTCTGTTTCAAGGAGATTAACATCTGTCATGTCAAAGACAATGTGCTCTGAATCATCGTGTGGGATGGAATTTGTATTTTCTTTAATATTACACAATTTGAAGGCTTCAGCTGAACTGCAATTACTACGGCCATAACCGTTGCAACGCTTTGGTCCTACCATTTCAGAGAATTTCACCGCCGTTGTTATTTTGATGGGGGTGGTTTTGAACACATGATTGGGTGGGGGAGGAGGAGATTTTGAGCTTGTCTCCAGATTTCGCGCAGTCGATTTGGATTGAGAATCGTCTATTGACAGTAGCTTCTTGCTCAGACGAGTGTTCCAGTAATTCTTGATTTCGTTGTCAGTTCGTCCAGGCAGTCGTCCTGCTATCAGTGACCACCTGCATGCAACCCCCACAAACACATACATATATACAATACATACACAACACAAACCGATATCGTTGACCACCTGCAGGCATCCCATAAATGATGTCCAGTGATTTTCCACGTACCTATGGCCAAGAAGGCGATGCATCCGAATGATGAGCTCCTCCTCATCCGGGGAAATGTTTCCGCGTTTAATGTCGGGGCGAAGATAGTTCGTCCAACGTAATCTACAACTCTTTCCACACCGCTTAAGACCTGCAAAACAAAATCTCTCCACTCATTTTACCTCTCAATACAAATTTACGTCTGCATTTATAGATTACTATTAGAGCTTTGTAGAGATTCACCTGCTCTTTGAGGAAGATTTGTCCATCCACCGTCACCATGAATTCGAATGTATTCGGAGAGAATCATATCCTCCTTTCTGCTCCAGGCTCCGCGGTTGAGCCCTTCTTTTGAGCAGCAAGATCTGCCCATCTTGGATTTTGTTGTCCTGTAAATCTACAGCTGAGGATCTCCTCTGTAAGTCCACAGCTGATGATCTCCTCTCGCCTCGTCGCTGGTCTTTCTCAGGGTCTATGAGAATATGTAAAGTTTAGACCACAATTAGATTCTGCCAGCTAAAAATGGTCGGTGCAGTAAATCTTTGGCGAGTCATGACCATGTGTTCAATATTCTGACATGGTAGCAGTAGCAGCTTTGTAGATACATCGTTTTTATTTTAACTTTTCTTAAGGATAATATCTCCTTATTTTGGAGTAGGAATTTATTTCTTCCTATTTCCACCTCTGTTACATTCGAAGTTAATATTCTATTATATTATATTAATATATAATTCGATTCTCATAGCAAGGTTACAGATCCAAAAAAAAATTAGTGTCAAAATATCTACTGCTTATATTGTTCTTTCAGACTTCAAAAGTGCGAAAGGTCAAAATAGTACTAACACAAAAGTCAATACTGAGTGTCAAGATAAACATAAAGGAGAAATACCAGAGTTCTAAGTGTCTGTATATTGAAACATTATATGCACTCAAAATAGAAGCTTAAATTAGCAACCTTCTTTCTCTTAGGATAGACAAACAACTAAGTACTATAGATATGATTATACCAGCTTGTTTGCCCTCATGATTATACCAGCTTGTTTTTGGAGGGCAAACTTTGAAAGTAAATCAACTTTTTTGTTGTGCTCTCGATATATATGATTGAAGTTGATCTTCTCTATTCTTTTTAACCAATTTATAACAATTTTGGAGTCTCCAAAGATTTGAAGTACTTCAATGTTTAATCTAGTTGCTAGGTGGAGAGTACTCCCAATAATTCAGCCGTGGTGTTGGTACCTCGACATAGTTGAAGGTATATGTGTAATGAGAATTCTTAGAAATTCTTTGAATGAAGATTCTTATCTTTGGAATATTATTATATTTGAATGAGGATTCTTATCTTTAGACTTAATAATCACTTTTGAAAATGTTTCTTGGTTTTAAATAAATGATATTTTTTGGAAAAATATAAATTTAAATAGATGATAAAAAATTCCCACCACAACTATACTTAAAAGGAAAGGGTATGTTGTTATTTAATTGTTCTATGTTTTTCTTCACACAACATAAATCTTCACTAAATCACAATTGTATGTTGTTTAAATTGTATTTTTGAATGCAGAAATGGATTTAGGGTCTGAAACACCATAGATAACGACTTAATCTTTAAGTCTAAAAATAACAGAAGGATATATATGGAGATAACGTACCCTTTGTTCTCTAGCTGACGAGGTCTTACCTTCTCTCTTACCTGCTAGTTATTAGACAAATTACTAAGACAACTGAGAGGGGGAGTGAATCAGTTGTTATTGTGCTTAAACAATATTAACAATATTAATACATTCTTAATCTTTCTTCAAGTGATCATCAACATTATACAGCATATGGAGAATAAAATTAATGAGCATCAGTCACACATAAGATATACACAGAGACAGATTTTCACGAGGAAACCCATAAAGGGAGAAAACATCTTCTTCTTCGAAATGATAGGCAGTCTTTTAAGATTTGTACATCATCTATAATTGAGCACCAACTCAATGTGAGGCTGCTACCTCTGTTTTACAAGCTTCAACTTGTTTGAGAGCACCGACTCTCTTGTTTCTCTAGCACCCACTAGAAGGAAGCACCAACTTCCATAATGTTCCAGCACCAACTGGATGGAAGCACCAACTTCCAGATACAAAAGCTCCAACCTGTATAACAAAGAACACTTGTTCTCCCTTGCACCACCCTGCCACCCTGGTTTCTCTGGCTGCAACCAGAAGAAAGCTACAACTCCCTGTGTTCAAGCACCCACTTGAACCTCTGAAGACAACAGTCCTCCCTAGCACCTCCCAACCACCCTAGAATATAAATATGAAATACTGAAACCAATTACAATGATATAGTGTTCAATAACAGTTTACCAGTCTCATCACTGTTCTACAAGATTTTGCTACTCAATCTTCCTCACCATCTTCCAGCATGCATCCACTGCCCATTCTGTTCTTCTACCTTTTGTGCTCTGTGTGCCATTCCCATTCAATGCACCTTTTGTTTCCTATCCATTTCAGCTGCTGCACCACCTCTTTACTTCCTCACCCATGCTTTACTTCACCTCAACAACAACCACCTGATAACTTCTTCGTGTCGTGTTCTTATCGCTTCTGTGCACCCTGTCCATGCCATATGCGCAATGCTTCTGCCTCTCTTCACAGTGAGTGCTCTGTCTGATCATCATTATGACTTCTCAGCTTCTCTGGCAGTTTTTCCACGTAGTCAACATCACTGGATGTCACGCTGAGATTCCTCAGCCTCTCTGGCAGTCGAGACTCTTCATCTTCTCTGGCATAGTCGAGTTTATACTTTCTTCTTCAGTTACAAACTTCAACACTCATCCACTTGTTAGTCCCTCTGAGAATCGTCTTCATTCACTGGAAGAAGCTTAGAGACCCTTCAACTCCTCTGGCAATCACACAAAGGTCTCCTCGAATCCTTTGGCAGAGACCATCAATGGTTTCCAGCGGTTAGACTGGGAGGAGCAACATTAGCCCTCCGATCGTGCCCAAAATTCCCTGCACTATTGGATTGACTTCATGTGATCTTGCGTTTATTTTTCCAATTCGCATTTCTGTATTTCAGGATCCCCGTGGTAAAGATTTTGTTACTCTCCATGTCTCGATCCCCGAAACTCCAAAATGGAGCTTATCTGAATTGACTCCTTCCCTTCTCGTGACTAGCGGTGGTGACCACAGGTTGTGCCAAAAGGCGTTTCATATTTCACGAGTTTATAAACTTCATCGAGTCTGATAGACGGTTGAAATCTCCATAGATCCGACGGTCAAGATCTTATCGCGATCTCGCATCTTGCGAGTTTCCACACCATGCTCCATTGACTCCAAGTCAGCGAAATTCCAATCGCTTGCGACTTGTCCTATGATTCGACGGTCCAGATCTGATCTTGATTCAACGACTCAGATCATATCGTGATTTCGACATTATTGTTGCAAAGTGTTTCGAAACTCCAACTTCCGATATCCGAAACCCCGAAATGGGGTTGGATCAACGATCCACATCAAACCTTGATATGACGGCTCAGATCATTTCACGATATCGGCATTCCTGTTGTTCAGTGTTCTTGTCACTGCAAAGTCCCGATATCCGAAAATCTGAATTGGAGTTTACATCGGGGTTTCGCATTTCACGAATTTGAGAGGTTAGGGAACCCCGTTCCTTTGACTTCCCAGTCAGCGAAATGACGATCTTTCGCCACATGTCCTATGGACCCAATGATCCAGATCTTATCAAACTTTACGAGCCTTCATCATATCTGATCAACTGTTCAAATCACTCCTCGATCTGATGGCTGAGGATATTTTGCGATTTCGCTTATCGCAAATTCGGGACTCCTGTTGTAATGATCCTTGACATTTCTATCTCCCGATATCCGAAATCCCGATAGCCAAAACTCTGAAATGGAGTTTGACCAACACTTTGATCTTGTCATTCGATCATTGTTGCGCTGCTGGTCTTCCTGAACTTATCTTTTGTTCCTTTTTTTCCATTGAAGCCATAAATGACAGGAATACTATGATCTTGCCATCAATGAGAAGAATACTCTACCTGTTAAACATGCCAACCATCATCCTCTGCGTTCTGTCTGAAAACATGCCAACAAACGACTTAATCTCTAAGTCTAAAAATAACAGAGGGATATATATGGAGATAACCTACCCTTTGTTCTGTGGCTGACGAGGTCTTACCTTCTCTCTTACCCGTTAGTTATTATACAAATTTAACCACTGAAATATACAAATCCAACAATATCTCATGAAATTTAGAGCAAATATACACTAAAAAAATAGCCTAGAAAAAGAAAAAAAAACCTAACACATTTAGACTTAAAAATAGGTCAAAATAAAATCGTCGTCAGCAATGTTTCTTAAACATAACATTAAAGCAAGAATTATCCTGAGAATTAAGATCATCCGCAGAGATGTTTTTGAAGATTTACATTAATAATTCTCATTATTCTCGATCTGAAAAAATAATGGTTTAATACGAACATGTAAGGACGACTTTAAAGATCACTGAAATCGTGGTACGTTGTTCGTTGAAACGGAGAACGCGAGAAATTTGGTCATTGGCCTAGCAGTGAAATGTTGTTGGGATCTCATTAATTCCAGCGAAGGCCGCGGGGACAGCACAAGTTCGAACGAATACTCTCTCAGGACTCAGCTGCCCTTTGGGTGAGGGACAGCTGCCCTTCCCCTCATGGACAGGAGAAGGTAGGGCAACTTGCTGGCGTCCTAAGGTACGATCCAAAAACCTAATGACACTAAAAACCTAATGACACTGTCAACTAAAATATTACAGCCGGATTCTATACTACGTTTTTACGTTGTACTCATGGATGTATGTATTTTTGACGGGTATCACACCTAAGACGCTAAAAATGATATGTTTGGATGTATGTCTGTTTGACAGTTGTCACACCTAACAATCTAAATGTTATGGGTTTGGTAGGAGAATGATAAATGTTGTAAAAGTTGAATTAACTATAGTTGAATTTGAACTATTTTAAATTCAATGCATACAATTTTTATTGGACTATGGTAGCTGTATACTGACTTGTCACTTTAAAAACGGCAACATGGCATGTTACTTGTTTGTACAATGCTATATGATATTTTTTGATAGGGTCCGTAAGCTTCCCTATCCACCTTGTATTGTCTTCGTTGTTCCCTTCCGCTGCTTAGGGGTATGCTAGTATATGATATTTTCTGATAGTGGTCAAATCGAATGGCTTGGCCACCGGCTACAACCATTTTTCGAAACGCGTTCCAAATGTTCCAGTTGGGAGGCATACTATCAGATTTAAACTTACTCGACTAATTTCAGAATCGTTGGACAATTTATGCAGAGATTTCTAGAAAACAACATTGCATTCAGATAGGTTGAGAGAGATATTATTAGATGTGAAAGTACAGCGTCGCTTGACTATTCATGCAGAGATTTTTACGAAAACAACACTGCATTCAAATGATTTAACAATTCTCATCTGCAAAACAGCATTGCATTCAACTAATTTACTGATAGTTATGGTAAACATTATGCAGTCACTAGCATAGTATTAAAAGTACTGGAGCAATAGTAATCTATGCATAAATAGTCAAACGATGCCGTATTTTTTCTGTCTAACTCGTGTTGTAGATAAATAGTTAAATGATTTGCGAATTCTCATCTGTAAAACAGCATTTCATTCAAAAAATTTATTGATAGTCATCGTAAACATTATGCACTCACTAGCATAGTATTAAAAGTACTCGAGCAACTACAGCATCGTCTGACTAATTATGCAGAGATTTATAGAAAAGGGCATTGCATTCGAATAATTTACAGATTTTCATCTACAAAACAACATTGCATTAAAATGATTTACTGATACTCATGGCAAACATTATGCACCGACTGGCGTTGTATTGAATGTTGCATAAGTTGGGAGATATATTATCAGATTTAAAAGTACTCGAACATTGAAATGATCGACTGATAATCATGCCAAACATTAAGCACTCATAAGTTTGATATTAAACGTTATATAAGCTGGAGATATGTTATCAGATTTGAAGGTACTTGAGCAAATACAGCATCGTCTCACTATTTATGGAGGGATGAACAGAAAACACGACTCAATTCTAATAATTTATTATCCACAAAACAACAGCGCATTCAAATAATTTACGGATATTCATGGTAAACGTTATATATTGACTAGCATAGTATTAAATATTATATGAGTTGGGAGATACATTATCAAATTTGAAATTACTTGAGCATTTCAATATATATAATATTTATTATTTTGATATTGAATATTTTTCATTAATGTTTTCGATAAATGATTTAGCTTGAAATTTTTTATTAAAAATTTAATTTTAATTTAATAAAATTTTAATTTTAATTTAATAAAAGAAATTAATTAAAAATATCTTTAATATTTTAAAATATTTTATTATAATGGAGTAGCCAAAGCACTACTTAGTTTTATGAAGATTTTGTTCCGAGAAGGATCAATCCCACAATTTTATCCCACAATGTCCGGCCTCAAGCACAGCTTCCTAGGAATTCAAAGATGATGAAAAAGTGGAGTTTAAAGTGGGAGGATTAATCAGGAACTCAAAATTCTTTCCTACCCTTTAATAAAAAAGATGGTTGACTAAGGTATGTTAAAGTATGCTAGAGGTAATTCAAGTTCCACCTTCTTTATGTTACTCATGCTTAGTGATCCAAGGTTTTCAAAGTATTTTATTTTGTTATTTTATTTTTATTTTTTTAATGTTGTAGGGAAGTGTAGTAGTAGATATAAACTAGTTGGAATTTATGTTTTTAAGGTTTTAAGATATGTTACTTTCTTTAACACTGTTTTTTTTTTTTAGGACAAGATTATTTTTTATGTTTTTAATTCCAAGAGATTACTATAGTATTTATGGACTTGGAATAGATACCTTATTTCCCTTTGTATTTGAACTTGTGATCTTTTAGGAGGAAGCACACATTCTTAACAATTACACCCACTCAAAATATTATGCAACTAGATATTTGTTGATAGACTCTTAGGAGAAAGATTGTTGCATCAGGAGAGGCTTTCATTGTAATTGTAGATGGTCACGTTTTTACTCTTGAGAGGAACTATTACATTTCAAATTTAATGTGCCATGTGAAGATACAAAGTTAAAACAATCCGTACATTATTATATATAGGCAATGGATTCATCATGTTGAACCCTTGGGACACTCTAATTATACAAAAATAATCACTCATATCTATGAATACAATAATTACTATTACTTTTATAAATTTATTGTTACTTTGAAATTTACTATTATTATTATTATTATTTATATTTACTATTACTATTATTATTAGTTTTATTACTTTAATATTTAATATTACTAATAACCTAGATCCAGATCAAATCCAAATCTATTGAAGTGATATTACCACTTTGTGGTAATATTTTTGAATAGGGTGGAGATACTATAATTTGGACCTATATGAACAAAATGTATCCTTCACTTTATAATTAGTTGAGAGAATGCTCCTTTAATATTTGGAAAAGTAAAAAAGTTTGGTAAAATTTGAATTCAATAATCAATTTGGAGTTAGAAATCCAAGATATGAAAAAGGTGAAATAAATCCCTTGATGGATAGTATTTCAAGACAATTTTACACTCCTTGATGTAATTGTAAGATGTGGAAAAGAAAAATGATATTTGGAAACAGAAGATTTCAAGTTAAAAGGTTGTAGAAGAAAATGAGATGTTGAACCTATCTTTGAAAAGTGAAAATTGTCTTTAACCCAAAGCAATCTACTAAAATAATATTGAGAGTGAGCAATAATACATCAATTATTTGTGTGAATGTGTTTAAACAAAAATGAGATGTTGAACCTATCTATATAAAATGTGAAAGTTATCTCTAAGCCAAAGCAATGTATTAAAATATTGGGAGTGAGCAATAATACATGAATTATTTGTGTGAGTGTGTTTAGCTCACCATTTGTAACAATTTTCTAAACTAGAATAAGAGTTTTTTTAACAATTTTCTAAACAAAAAGAAGAGCTCACTAAATGATGGTTTTTGTGTTTGGGTTTGCAAGATAATGATGCAGGAGCATCACAAGGGCGTGCAAGCATAGCCAACAACGAGACAGTGCGGAGATAAGGGACAACTGGAAAAGCAATGAGCACATTTTTTGAATTTTTTTTGAAATATTAATGAAGTCATTAAGTGGAGGCATGCTGGTATTATTGTAAAAGGAACTTGAGCGATCCTCTCTCATCCATAGTAGATAGGAGCCTTTATGTGTAATGAATGTAGGTAGATAGAATTTAATTCTAGATTAGACAGTTTTAGAGCGCAAGAGGGAAATGAGATATAGACACCCTCATTGTATAGTTGTAAGATGATATCAATAGAGCATAGAGCAAAGAAGAGAAGAACCAGAGAGCTTTGTAGAAGAATTCCATGTACAGAAGTTCTGGATTAATATAAAAAGCTTTGATTCAGACTCATGGTGTTGTGATATTCTATGTGTATTCATTGTTGAATGTTATGCTCATGAATGTTTTACTCTTTCTGTCATGCATTTGCTGTTTATGCCATGTGTGTATGATTTCTTGTTAACTATTTGAAATCTGGGAGGGAGAGTAAGGAATGAGTTTCAATTGTTTCTCTTCCTGAGTGAGTAAAATTCCTGCAAGGAGTGCAGTGAAGTTTGTCCGCAAGGAGTGCGTTGATAAGAGTTCAGATTTTTATCTCTGAAAGCTCAGGAGGGTTAACATTGTTCTCATTCTCGCAGAAGTGCAAGTTGAGCACAGGAGTTGTGCAAGGCGTGCACAGGCTGAGTAAATTCTTAGAGTTTTGTGAACTTGAGAAATTGCTGAAGGACTACTGTTGTAGGGAGTGCGCAGAGTCGAAGAGATTCAAGACTTGGAAGTATTGAAGAAGTGTCGCAAGGAGTGCACGCAGGAATTTTCCCCAAAGGACTTGGGGATTTTCAAGCAAGCTCAGGAGGGATAGAGTCTTTGGAATTATCAAAGAAAGCTCAGGAGATTTAGCACCTTGAAGCATTCAAAGGGAGGCACTACGAAGTTGCTTTGTAGGTAGGTAATTTCCAGCGAGGAGTTAGCTTGTTCAATTTCGCAGAAATCGTCAAGAAGGAAACAGACGGTCAGAATTCTCTATGGAGAATTCGTGAAGTTCCGAGAGCCGTCAGATCTCGCAGAGTAGCAGGGGAGTTATGGCGAGTGTTTTCAAAGGTTCAATCTCAGGAGAGGCAGAGCCATAGATCCAAACCAACAAGGGTCGTTGGATCTGCTCGTAAAAAAATCCATTTCGGGGTTTTGTGAGTTGAATTCCCGAAAATCTTTGCATCAGGACTCACGAAATTGCGAAGTGAGAAGTCCCGAAGGGCCGAAAGGATTGTATGGGGCCATAGAATCCAACAAGGTGGATAGGTGGTGCACTTGTCGACACAGAAGTCAGTTGTGTTGACTATTTAAAGGTTTTGTGAGTTGAAGTCCGGAAAGCCTTGCATCAGGACTCGCGAAATCATGAAGTCTGAAGTCCCAAAAAGGTGAAAGCCTAGTTGTGGGCCAGCGCCGGGAATCGTTTCGGAGTTTGACACTTCGAGATTTCAGCAAATAGAGAATCAGGATTTCGGGGTTTGCAGAGCAGAGTTGCATGACATCGCAACTCGCGAATTTGCGAAAGTCGAAAAGCCGAAATTGATATTGGGATTCGGGAATTCAGAGTTTGTGTTGACATGAGGTTTTGGCATCGAGAATCTCGAACTCCCGATACGCGAAAATCACATTGACCGTTGGATCGAGCAGGGAATCACAGCCGTCGATTTTATTTGGTGACCGAACATCAAAGTTTCGGTAATGCAGGAATCAGGATTTCATAGGTTGAGGGGATGAGTTGCATGACATTGCGACTCTCGAAATCATGATAAGGAGAAAGGCGAAGTAGAGAGAGGAAAGGCCAAGTGTCATAATCTCGGGTTTCGGGGGTCTGAGAGACAAGACGCTCGACCATAGGACTCGCAAAATCGTGAAGTCCGATCTTCCGAAGTATAAGGGGGGAATTCCTCAAGGTTGTTTATGGGTGCAGATTTCTAGAAAAGGAAATAGAAGGGTCAGTCGAGCTCTTTGAGCCAGAAGAGAGGAAAAGATCCTGCGCAGATCCCAATCTACGGATCTAGGAGAAGGGGGTCTGCGTCAGATAAGTTATATTTTGTTGATGGTGTGGTTAAAACATTATGTGTTCCTATTGATATCTGTTTGTTTCAATTTGGTATATCTTTTGCTTTAAAAATACATCCTAGGACACCATGATTGTTTAATTGAATCATTGTCATCATCCATTGGAAACTCATAACTATGACACTCCCTTGTCGTTGAGTCGCTATATAAGACTCGATTCCATTTAAATTGAATTGCGTGATTCTTATCTACAACTAACTTCCTTAATTGAATTGTTGATATTAGAAGAACAATGGTCTAATTACTATGCAATAATTATGTTGGCCCAAGACTCTTTACGTTCACTTCCCCTACAATGTTCTACATTGAGCATAAGCAATACATTGCATACTAAGGCCCTACAACACCCTTTCACTCCTGTAATATTCTAAATTTTAGATTTGTTCGCTCGAATCCATTTATATAAAAAATTGAAAGAACCTATATGTGAATTGCAAAGTATCATGCATCTTAATTACTATTCATTTTGTGAATAAAAAAATATTTCATTCTAGGTAATGGACTTTGCAACAAGAAGCTTCATATTAGATAATGTTTATGACTGCAATGATTATCACAAAGTTCCATTTATATTTTAATTTATTATTAGTTTCTTGTAATTGGTGTAATACCTTAGTTTTGACCCCTAGCATATACTAAATTAGATTACGTAGATTTTGTAAATATGCCAATACATATTCTTAGTGTAGATCTCAAAGTTAAGGCATGATTAATCACTACCTAGTCATGAATGACGTAAATATAGATATATGGACCATCCACTAGGATTTTCATGGTGAATTAAAGCTATGTAAATATCAATTATGGAATATTGTTGGATTGTTTCACACTTGTGTGTGTCCTTATTTACGCTTGAGGGTTTAGACCCAGGGTTAGTCGATAGTTGATCAACAAAAACCATGAAACATCCACATATCAATCTATAGCTAAGGTCGAAGAAGGTCTCACCCGAGACACATTGACGATCATAGAGACCATATGGTCTTATGACCAAGATGAATGACTAAATTCATAGGGATTAATCTAGGATGATATCCATACACTCCATCAATGAAAACTTATTATTATCAATATGTAAAACAATACACACACATATCCAAATAACACATGAGTGACACATGATAGATCAAAATTGTTGAAATTTTATTATTTTCCAATTCCATTAAACAGAGACATACATTAAGAAAACTGTATTAAAAAACAACAGAGTCTCACATCCATTTTAGATAATTCCCCAAAGTTACAATACATTGTGTGTTGTACATCCTTTTCAGGCCCTAGACATATGATGGACTCAGACTTATAGTCAGAAACATTATAGATTACAATACTACAGAGGCTCAAAGGCAACACAACAACCAAAATCTTAGTGAATCCTCTCAACAAATGTGTAACTCTATTTTTGTTGGCATTTCTTCCTTTTATAGGTTTCCTTGCTTCAGGAGCTTTGTCTTTGTCAATCTTTCTCCACTCTCTCTACTGAGTAACAATATCGCACGCCTATACCACCTTCTTGCACTCAATGTATCCTTTCTGGAATTGGGAAAATATTAACTACCTTCCCAAGTCATCTTCTGCCAGCTCACCATTCCCTTGTCTTGCTGGCAGTAATCATTTGAGAAGATTTCCCAATGATTCCTTTCGTGATTTGAGCATGCGTCTTCTTGATTTTTGATGCACTTCTCAAAACTCACACCTCCACACATTTGGTAGACTTTAGACTTAGTGTGCAATATCAAAACTTGGTTCGACATGTGCTTCTTGTCAATCCTTGTGCATTGGCTTGGGGGTGCGCAAAATTGGAATGGGCGTGCACAATTTCATTTTTGGGTGCGAGATAAACCCAAAATTTGGGTTCCAACAAATGTACTATATAGTGGTCTAAAATGGTTGCAATGAACATGAGAGGGGCTATGATTCCACTAGAGGGGAAGAGAAAAGGGGGCCTTTTTTAAGGAAAATTCTTAAATGGAAAGTGTCCACCTCAAAACACATCTCTTGTTCCACCATGTGCCTTAAATAAGTTATTTACCTTCTTTGACTTAGTAAAATCAGTCATTGAATGCATGTGAGAGGTCTATGTGAAACTCCTCTCACATAGTTATGGAGGCATGGGCCAGGTACAATCATTATGGGAAATGTAAAAGTCCTACATTAAATAATAAGAATTAATTTCAACCATCATTTCATGTATTATCTCATTTCAATTCACTCTATCACTCTTAGGCTCATGCTCTAAGTTGTTCATGCTATGTTCCCCATTGTTATCCATCAAAATTATGTAAATTGGTTGGAAACAACAGTATTAAAAGAAAATATGTAGACACTTTATGAAATAATGATGTTTCTAATAAAACATAGAGGCTATGGGAGTTACAAAATCTTTATATAATATTGTTCTTGTTGCTCCTTAGATGCTTGAGAGCCAAGCATTGATATTGCAGGTAATTCTTAGAAAGCATAAAATAGATTGGGCTCTTTTCCCACACTGATATGCATCATATATGATAATATCACTAAGGCAAACATTCATCCATTGTGATTGTTTCTCCTTCAATGCCTGAGAGCCAAGCATTGATCTTGTAGGTAATTCTTAGAAAACATACAACAAATTGGTCTCTTTTCCCACACTGATAAGCACTAGCGAGAACAATATCTCTAAGGCACTATGAGGCAGAGAAGGGTAAGATATTCTTTGTATTTTGTTGTGCATTGGAAGAAATTTCTTGGCCTATTGATAACTATTGTGATATTTATACAATTAGAAGTTATCTATGATCTACTTGGTATATTGTGTTAGTAGGTAAAGTGTGTTTCTTTAGTATGCATTTGTAGTTATGTAACATGATGATCACGACATGGTATTGACCTAAAGCGATCATACATTTCACATTCTCCTCAATACTAACGATTATATTGATTGTGTAGTAACACACGATTTGTCCATGATCTCTATTTAAAAAGCATAGGGGGTTATTTTTTGAAGATTGATTGTGAGAAACTCTTATATACAATATTTTTATTTTTTATTAATATATTTCCTCAAGCGGACGCACTGGCTAGGGTTGTGGACTATTTCCATGTTTGAGGTATTTTAACATGTAAAGCACTGGTGTATTGATATTTTATATAGTTATGTGAGAAGTTTCTTAAGTTGATCATCTTGTGTGGAAATACTATGTTTTATCGAACAATGGCTAGATGAGATGCATGTAATGCTCTGTGATGGGAAATTTGGCTAAGAATGAGAGAAAATGGGATGGGTTGAGAGAGAGAGGATCTATTCGTTTGTTTCCTTAAACTTGGTAGTCCCATAACTTAGCTTAGGGATGGTATCTATAGTGGATACCTACATATGGATGGAAAATTGATCTTACATTGGGAGTATATTGAACCCACTTTAGTTAAAGCATAATTACTTTACTATTGTTTATGAATATGAAAAATTTAATTATTTTATTTTATGAAAATGAGTGTCTCTTGTGTGTTGTGTGTCATTGTGATTATTATGTGTGCTACATTTTAATTTTCACACCTACGCATGACATTAATTAAACTATGGTCGTTCCTAGGATTTTTATTTAATTATTATTGTTATTGGGATATGTCCTTTGAGGGAAAGAATTTGGAAGCATGTGTCATGACTACTTGCCTTATGACTCTGATTATTGGGAAAGGATGCTACAATTGGACATAGAGATGATTATGGAATGAGTGTTGTGCAAAAGAACAATGAAAATAAACATATAATTAATTAACCAATTGTTAGGTTGTATTTGGCACAACAAAAATTGTGAAAGAAAAATTGTTTTCCATTGATTGGTGTTGGTTTTACAATGATCGGTTGAGAGTCATCACCTTGAAAATAATATTGACACTTTGAAGATAAATAAGAACCATTACGGGAAAATCATTAAAACATAAATGTTTAAAGAGTTTATGGGCTTTAATGTGTATATCCACGAGGAGAATTGTACACTTAAAGGAGGTGATAGAGGACCTAGGAAAGGATTTTAACACTTCTAAAAAATAATTTCTTTTGTTAAATGAACATTTTTTCCAATGCTAGTACAATCTCATTGTTCTTATGGAATATTGGAAAAAAGACCAAATTTCAATGCTTGCAATTGGGAGATAAAGTCATTCAATTGGATGATTTGAAAGAAAAGAGTTCACACAAATGATGACTTAGTTGTACCAAGAATTGATAGTGAAGAAGAAGGCCTTGGCTAAGCTATAGGGAGTTTTCCAAGAGACTAAGGAAGCACTTCCCATTGCTACTATACAAGATAGCAACATGACCAAGTCAATAATTCTAAGATCGCCCTCGAAGGACATTTCTCAATATATTTTGAAATATTCCTTTGGTTATTTTAAAAATAATATTAGAGGCATAGGTTCCAAACTCATGAGAAAAATGCACTATGATTACCAAGGGACAAGAAAGAGAAATCAATGGATTGTAAACCACATTTTCATTGAACATAGGGTTAACCATGAAGACCTAGGTTCCAATGGACAAGAGGGAATGAGTGGAACTAGCTCATTTCTTACAATTTTTTCTTAGGATAATGTCACTAAGATAAAATTTGTCAAAGTAAGAGGGAATGAAAAAGAGGCCAATATAGTTGAAGAAAAGGCAGGGAAAAATGGAATGTGTAGAAAACCATTACTCCTAGATGCTTGTAGCATCATGAATGACGACCACCAAGGTATGTTTCCATCATCCAAAATTAAACCAAAACTTGAAGGACCAAGCAAACAATATGAAAAACACATAGATAAGAATGAACCAAAGATATATGGCAAGAAATATCTAGTTTCTTCTACTATAAGAGATTGGCACTCTAGTGTATGACCCTTTGGTGGGAAGAATGCCAAGAAAACATATCCAAGACAAGAATACCTTTTTATGAGGATAAGAAAGAATATTATAACATCCCCACTATAATCCCAAGTTTAATTAATGCTTGTGTAGATATAATGTGTGACTACAACCAAAGAAATGTATATGTGGAATGTATTTATATGTTTTAATAAATAAAATGTGATTCCAGCTACTAAGGGGACATGGATAGAAATGGGGGTTGAATTAATCCACAAGGGAGGGGAGTCTCTAGGAGAATTTCTAAGAGGGGTCCAAGGGGGAATTACTCGTGTCTATTAATTCTACCCATATTCCTAAATTTTTATTATGACTATGTATTAAAATCTATTTATTGATTAAGTGTTCCCAAAGACAATCATTGAATGCATGTAAGAGGGTGGGTGTTGGCCCTCGACCAATTTTTGTGGAAACATTGGTTGTGTTTGACCATTTTTGGGACTTCGACACGTTGGTCGAAGATGGAGCACCGAGGCGAAGCGAAGATCGTGGGATCTTACCATTTTTGCGAGATTTTTAGGTTTTAGAGTTTATGTAATGGGTAGGTATGTCGGCCCATAGGATTTCCCATGTTTAGGCTCTTTTTTTAATGTATAAATAAGTAGCTAGGAGATGTAAGAAAGAGACCTAGAGAGCCGATGAATTAGTGATAATATTAGCTATGTGAAAGAAGATGTGTTAAGGCTTGCATAGCTAAGTGCAAATGTTTTGTAAGTGATTTTTGCATAGACTGTGTAAGGATTTGTTCTTTGAGCTAACTCGGGGAAGGAGGATCTGGCGAGGTGTGTGAAGATCTCTTGTCCTATGTGGAGTTGGCATTGTGGCTTGGTGCTTGTAAGGAGATTGAAGAGACTAATAAATAAGAGAACAAGAGTTGGTGGACGTAGCCCCACACTGGGGTGAACCAAGTATTTCATATGTTATTGTGCTTTGTGCAGTGTTTTTTATGATGGTTATGTATTTATCTTCCTAGTGCACTAATCTTGATGTGTAATAGATAGATCTACTGATTCTTAGTGATTTAGGTATGAATGAATGTTTGATCTGCTTGTATGTTATGTACTTAATGGTTAGATGTACTTAGATCTTGATTAATACTGCTTTGTTTTGTAATCATGGTTTAACCCGCAATGTGAATAAGGGTTAAAGACTAATGAACATTAACTGTTAAGTGATTTTTTAAGTATTGTGATCACAGATCTATCTCCCGTCTAGGTTGCAGACACCTGAGTCCTGCAACCCCCCTACCTCTACCTTGGGTGAGACTTCATCTACTTCGTAGGTGTTGTCGAAAGGGTGAGTAGTTAGGCTTTATTGGTGCGTTGTTGAAGTGTTGAACCTTGGGTCTACCCCTGTGTCAACAAATGGTTTCGTTGCCGGGACCTGGAACTGTGATTGTTGGGAACTGAAGAAAAAAGAAAACTATGTGTGTAGATATGTTGTTGTAGTGCACATTACTCTACTTGACTTGTAAACTACTACTTCTTGAATGAGAGTTTGTCCTTGCCCTCTAGATGATGAATGAGACACGTATTATGCTTGTCGAATGTTCAATTGTTAGCATAATAAGGCTACACATGGAATAAATAATGTTTCATAGAATGCATTCTTGGTCATTAATGGACCTGTTCAATTGAACTCTGAAGGATAATATCCAACCAATATGAGTAGATTGTTGTTGATCAAAAGTGCACTTTTAAATCTATCATACAGTGCATGTTATCAATCTTATTCTTTAATTTTCCTTCTTCTTTTTCTTTTTCCTTGTGCTTATATATCGTTGTACTATAAAATTATGAAAATACTTATATTTCTTCTTCTATGGGTAGTATTCCTATAACTTTATGTTCCATCAAAATTTGGCAACAAATTGTATGGAGGCAACAAGAGAAATAAAATTTGACAATTTCAAATTTATTTGAAAGCCTCAAAGAGGACTATTGATGGATCATGGAGGGTCTTCATTTTTCAATCAAATCTATTTTGTCTCTTTAAAGATTACCCCTGTTTTCTTTTCAAGGAAAGTTGTTGTGAGATCCACTTAAGGATTACACAATTTACATTGTATCTTATTTTGTGTTTGGCATTTGTTCACTCCTTTTATGATTTTTGTTCCTCTAGGGGGTATATTTTAGTTGAAAATTCTTGCTCACATACATACAGAGAGTTGTTGCAAACATGGTGAAATTTAAATTTGGTAAAGGTGATCAGAGAGTATCTAACAAGTTAAGAGCACTTTAGGGAGAGAGTTGTTGCAAACATGGTGAAATTTAAATTTGGTAAAGGTGATGAGAGAGTATTTAAAAAATTAAGTGAAAGTGGAAGACACTTTGGGTGCTAATTTCTAAATCTGTAGGTTGTGATGGGTGGACCACTCTGATGGTTCAATAGTTGACAGCTCCATCATCCTCGTAATTATTATTTAATTTTCATTTAATAATTTTGTATGAAATTTATTATAATTTTTTTAGCTCCCTGATCTTGTGAATTCTTATTTAATTTTAATTTAATGATTTTAAAGAAAATTTAAACCTACTAACTTGTGAATTCTTATTTAATTTTAATTTAATGGTTTTAAAGAGAATTTAAACCTACTAAATAGGCTACTTAAGCTTCTTACCCTATCACCTATCCACCTTCCCCTGCTTAGAAGTATGCTAGTATATGATATTTTTTGATAGGCTCCGTAAGCTTCCCTATCCACCTTGTATTGTCTTCGTTGTTCCCTTCCGCTGCTTAGGGGTATGCTAGTATATGATATTTTCTGATAATGGTCAAATCGAATGGCTTGGCCACCGGCTACAACCATTTTTCGAAACGCGTTCCAAATGTTCCAGTTGGGAGGCATGCTATCAGATTTAAATTTACTCGACTAATTTCAGAATCGTTGGACAATTTATGCAGAGATTTCTAGAAAACAACATTGCATTCAGATAGGTTGAGAGATATATTATTAGATTTGAAAGTACATCGTCGCTTGATTATTCATGCACAGATTTTTACGAAAACAACACTGCATTCAAATGATTTAACAATTCTCATCTGCAAAACAGCATTGCATTCAACTAATTTACTGGAGCAATAAACATTATGCAGTCACTAGCATAGTATTAAAAGTACTGGAGCAATAAACTAATTTACTGATAGTTAGGGCAAACATTATGCAGTCACTAGCATAGTATTAAAAGTACTGGAGCAATAGTAATCTATGCATAAATAGTCAAACGATGCCGTACTCGTGTTGTAGAAAACAGGAGCATTTTGAAACGAGTTTCAATTCTGATAAGATTTCTAGAAACCGCATTGCATTCAAATAGATTGAGCGATGTATTATTAGATTTGAAAGTACAGCATCGTCTGACTATTTATGCAGAGATTTATAGAAAACGGCATTGCATTCGAATAATTTACAGATTTTCATCTACAAAACAACATTGCATTCAAATGTTTTACTGATACTCATGGCAAACATTATGCACCGACTAGCGTGGTATTGAATGTTGCATAAGTTGGAGATATATTATCAGATTTAAAAGTACTCGAGCATTGAAATGATCGACTGATAATCATGGCAAACATTAAGCACTCATAAGTTTGATATTAAACGTTATATACGCTGGAGATATGTTATCAGATTTGAAAGTACTTGAGTTTAATAAAGCACTGTCGTAATTAATTGAAACTCCTACAAAACTGATCACTTTGCATCCACGCCTCACTATGCATCCACGCCGCCCCACATCCAAGTTGGTTCAATGTTGGACTCACAAAATCTAAAACCTAAATCCCTGTGTATATTAGAGATCATAATCCAAGGAAATCAATTCCAGAAATTTTAAAGATAGAGAGGAATATCTTACCTTAGCCTTCTTGCAAGTCTGTAATCTTACTTGTGCTCCGAATGCATGTAATAAGTCTGCAATGCAATTTCTGTACAATAATAATATGTATCAAATAACCTAGAAATCATAATAAATGACATAACTTAGAAATAATCATAAATTCCTCTAAAACCTTAATATGAAAATTATTGTAAATATATGAAAAAAATGCTAGACATAGCCATAAACTTAACTCAGACTATGCCACGATTCATACTCTGTAAAAAGACGAACTGATCATACTCCACACAAAAAACACCAACCAAAAAATATGATAAGTCCGTTAAAAAAATTAAATGGCTGCACAGTGATGACACTCCCCAAAAAATGAATGGTTCCCGGATATGATACGTGTGTTAAAAAACGAATGACTGCCCCGTGTTGAAAAAACGAATGGCTGCGCCGGATATGATAGGTGTGTTAAAAAAACTAATGGCTTCGCACAGATCACCCTCCCTTAAAAAACGAATGGTGTCTCCAATATAATACATGTGTGGTAATGAGGTTGAAGTAGTGTGTGTTAAAAAAACTAATGGCTTAGCACAGATCACACTCCCGAAAAAACTAATGGCTGTCTTCAATATAATACATGTGTGGTAATGAGGTTGAAGTAGTGTATGTTGATGATCCAAAACTTGGCAATGAGATATTAATTATGGTTAATTTTTTTAATGTTACAATCATATGGGATTACAACATTTTTTATGTTAATAGGTTTTTTCATGGAATTGATGAATTACAAATTCTAATCTTAGGGTTAAGAATCAAAGATGCTAGCATATTTTTAGTTGTTGTCACAAATCAATAAATGAGATTTAATTTCATATTATATTTATGAATGTGTACGTTTTTCTTGGTTAAAGAATCATATACTTTAACCATTGCCTGTATCTGTAATTTATATATTTTTTCCTTTAAAATCTGGATTGGGTATTTACTTCTCATAATCATGGATTAAGTTTTTATTTATTGAAAGGAATCATATACCTTAACTATTACCTGTGTTGAATGGATCTCATTTTACAAAAAAAAATGGATTTCATCCCCTATCTGAATTAAATCTCTAACCCTTTGGTATTCCTTGGTAGTAAATGTATTGTTATCCTAGGGTCTCATATCTCCAGACCACCGCTGAGGATCATGGTCCACACCACCGAGTATCTATATGCCTTCAGGTATCAAAATAAATTACTGAATCTATATAATATGGTATTAGTGGTTCCTGTGCTCTCATTATTTAACTTAATTCAAATCATAATTTTTTTTTATCATTGTGTATCATTTTGATAAATTACAAGTGGAAATTTACATTTAATTAATGATGGGAATCAAGACTAAATCTGAATGTGAATTTACACTTGCAATTTGTTTTTAAATTACAATTTAACTGAAAACTTTAAAAAATTGACCCTAAAAATATATGTTATCTGTATGTTGGTTGTACAGGAAAGAGAACCAAGATATTGGGAGAAAATGAACACCTAAGGAAAAAATGGACGCCTATCAAAAAAAAGTGTCAAAGCTAAAAGCAACAACCAATGTGAATTATTAATTTTACAACAAAAGTTCATTATTAATTTTATAGATATAGTGTAAAAGTCTCTACTCTGCAAATTTGGTCTTTTAAAGATTCTTGGATGTTTCTAGAATTTATTTTATATAATCAATACAATATATGTAAATTTCACAATATATCCTTTTTTTTTTTTTTTATATGCATATAATGATTCGTTTCGTCAGATTCAGTGTAACAAATGTCCATTATTAATTTTACAGATATATTGTACAACGTCTCAGTAAGTAAGTATACAGTGATATCCATAGTAATATGGCAAAACGATATTGGATTAGTAATAGTTTTGACAAAAACATTTGTTTAAAAACATTTTCTTTTGATATGCATATAATGATTCATTTGGTCGAATTGAATGCAACAAATGTTTATTATTAATTTTAAAGATATATTGTACAATGTCTCCGTACAGTGATATCAGTGTTGGAAGTATTAATTTATACCTATTAATAATCATAAAACTTTTAGAGAGCTCCAACGACATCCACGACAGTTCGAGATATTTCTTTCCAAAAACTTTCTCGATTCTCTAGAGTTTTGGAAAGACTCTATAAATACAGAAACGACATTCACGACAGTTCCAAATATTTCCTTCCAATCCAAAAACTTTCTCGATTCTCTAGAGTTTTCGAAAAACTCTATAAATACAGAAACGACATCCACGACAGTTCCAGATATTTCCTTCCAAAAACTTTCTCGATTCTCTATAGTCTTCGAAAGACTTTATAAATACAGAGTAAATGTAATCGTGTTGATCAAACTGAGCAATACAATTTCTGGTTGTTCTTTTACTGTTCTTTTTCTGTTTTTTGCTGCAGTCCCTTGTTCTTTTTCTGTTTTTCGCTGCAGTCCCTTCAATCAGTGGTAATATGGCAAAACAATATTGGATTAGTAATAGTTTTGAAAAAAAAACATTCGTTTAAAAGCATTTTCTTTTGATATGCATATAATGATTCGTTTGGTCGGATTGTGATATCCGTAGTAATATGGCAAAACAATATTGGATAGTAATAGTTTTGAAAAAAAACGTTTTTGATAAACTATGTTTTTTGAAGTCACAAGAGTGGAGGGAAATCAAATAAATAATTTACTAACACCATTAATGATAAACAAGTTGCAGTCATCGTTCTTCATATTTAATTCATGAACTTTGCAATTTAGTAATATTTTTGAATAATTTAATAATAAGAAATATTAATTTGAATAAAAGAAATTGCATTTCTAGCATGAAAATAAACACTTACTAACACCATTAATGATAAACAAGTTGCAGTCATCGTTCTTCATATTTAATTAATGAACTTTGCAATTTAGTAATATTTTTGAATAATTTAATAATAAAAAATATTAATTTGAATAAAAGAAATTGCATTTCTAGCATGAAAATAAACACTTGTAAAATAATAAGAAATATTAATTTGAATAATTTCCAAAAATGAAAAGAAATTGCAATTCTAGCATGAAAATAAACACTTGTAAAATGAAAGAAAATAAAATTTGAACATATACCCATGCCTTCATAACTAAATTCTTGCCATTCAAGAAGAAAGAGTCGTCTCACTAAGGAGTGCGCGTCGAGTCTTAAAACTCTGTACTACGTACCAAAATTTGTTATTTAACCTATAAGCACATTGAATGCAAGTTTCACTAACACTTTTGCTTATAAAATGTCATATTGAAAGCCAGTCATTAAATTTAACACTTTAACACTTTCAATGATTTTGATTTAGTATATATTTAATATTATTTAAAATGATTATTAAAATATTTAATATTAATTTATAATTTTGAAAATTAAAAAGATTAGTTATTTTTATTTATTTAGAATATTTAAAATTTATTTATATAATTAGAATTTTAATTTCATATATTATGATTATCATTGATATGTAATTTTTTATTATTATGTAATTGATTATTACACTTATTTATATATATTTGTAATTTAATATTATTTAAATTATATAAAATTGGTTGTTATTATTATAGCTTTGATTTTATATAACATATTATATGGAATTGATATATAGTTAATGTTATAATACTATAAAATACGATATATAGTTAATGTTATAATATTATAAAATACAATTTTTATTATATAGATATAATTTTAAAGTTTTGTAAAGCTATATTTTATATATCTATAAATTATTTATAAACATTTAAATTATCTAAATTTTATAAGGAAATACTTACTTAAATATGTTTAAGTTGATCTATAAAATAAAAATAAAAAATTAATTCATAACTTTTTTTTTTAATTTATGGTTACAATTATTTTTATAAATTATTTAATAAAATTTATATTATTTAAGTTTTCCAATTTTTTTTTAATTTATGGTTACAATTATTTTTATAAATTATTTAATAAAATTTATATTATTTAAGTTTTCCAATTTTAAGACCAAAGATCTACTTAAGCATATTTAAGTTGATATGTAAAATAAAATAAAATAAATCATGATTTGTTGCAAATTTATTTTTAAAAACTTTGGAAAAACTTTCTTTTTATAATGTGTCGAACACAACCTTGTCATTCGATGTTCCAATCTGATGAAAAAAATTAGACGTTACAACATGACAAACATAATAATGTTGCACTATGTCAAACATAATAATGTCACACAATGACAAACATAGTAGCATTGCAATATGACGAACATAAAAACATTGCAATTTCTTGAACAAACTAATGTTACAAAGTGATCAACATAAACTGACATCATAATGTGGCGAACATAGGCATGTCGTCGCAATGTGGATAGCAACGTCACATTGTCACAAACATAAACATACGTTGTAATTTGTTGCACATCACCTTGTCATCGCAATGTGATGAACATATACATATGTCGTGCAATGTGACAAACATATACCTTGATCACAAATTGACAAACATATACATTGATCACAATGTGACAAACATAGCCATGCCATCATAATTTAATGGACATAGCCTTGTCGTCCCAATGTGACAAACATAAACGAACATCACAATGTGACAAATATTGCCCTATTGTCACACTGTGACGAACTTATCCTCTCGTTGCAATGTGACACACATATCTTGATGTTGCATTGTGGAAGACATTTCCAAATGTTGCAATGTGACGAACATAAGCTATTGTTGCATTTTGATGTGCACAACACAATGAAAAAGTGCGACAAACATAGACCAACATTGCAATGAGACAAACATTTTGTGATATTGCAATGTGAGGAGCATAACCCACTGTCAAAATTTGTCAAACTTATTCCAACACCAACCCTATCATTCGACGAACATTCCCTGACGTTCCAATGTGATAAACAAAATTGGACATGACAACGTGACAAACATAGTAATGTTGCAATGTATTAAACATAGTAATGTCGCACAGTGACAAACATAGTAATGTTGCAATCTCATGAACATTAAAATATTGCAATTTGTTGAACATAGTAACGTTGCAATTTCTTGAACACTGTAACGTTGCAATGCCATGAACATAAAATGACGTCTCAATGTCATGAACATAAACTAACGTCGCAATGTGACGAACATATGCATGTTGTTTCAATGTGGATAGTAATGTCACATTTTGACAAACATAAATAGATTTTCTAATGTGTTGCACATCACCTTGTCATCGCAATGTGACGAACATATACCCTGATAGCAATGTGATGAACATTGACACGTTACAATATGACGAACATATCCCTATCATGACAATGTGAGGAACATAAACAAACATCACAATGTGGTGAACATTGCCCTGTCTTTTCAATGTGACAAACATATCCTCATGTTGCAATGTGACACACATATCCTCATGTCACATTGTAACAAAAATTTCCATATGTCACAATGCGACAAACAAAACTCATTGTCGCAATGTGATGTACACAACCCAATGCAACAATGTGACAAACATAGACCGACATTGCAATGAGACGAACATTTCCTGATGTTACAATGTGATGAATATTGTCCTATTCTCACACTGTGACGAACATATCCTCCCATTGCAATGTGACACACATATCTTGGCGTTGCATTGTGTCATACATTTCCAAACGTTGCAATGTAACGAACATAACATATTGTCACATTATGATGTGCACAACACAATGCGACAGTGCGAAAAACATAGACCAACATTGCAATGAAATGAACATTTTGTGATATTGCAATGTGAGGAGCATAACCCAGTGTCAAAATTTGTCAAACCTATTCCAACACAAACTCTATCATCCAACAAACATGCCCTAACATTCCAATGTGACAAACAAAATTGGACGTGACAACGTGACAAACATAGTAATGTTGCAATGTATTAAACATAGTAATGTCGCACGGTGACAAACATGGTAATGTTGCAATCTGATGAACATTAAAACATTGCAATTTGTTGAACATAGTAACGTTGCAATTTATTGAACACACTAATGTTGCAATGTCATGAACATAAAATGATGTCACAATGTCATGAACATAAACTAACATCGCAATGTGATGAATATATGCATGTTGTTGCAATGTGGATAGTAATGTCAAATTTTGAAGAACATAAATAGATTTTCTAATGTGTTGCACATCACCTTGTCGCCGCAATGTGATGAACATATAGCCTGGTAGCAATGTGATGAACATTGACATGTTGTTACAATATGACGAACATATCCCTGTCATGACAATGTGAGAAACATAAACGAACATCACAATGTGACGAACATTGCCTTGTCTTTGCAATGTGACAAACATATCCTCATGTTGCAATATGACACACATATCCTCACATCACATTGTAACGAAAATTTTCATATGTCACAATGCGACAAACAAAAATCATTGTCGCAATGTGATGTACACAACCCATTGCAACAATGCGACAAACATAGACCGACATTTCAATGAGACGAACAATTCCTGATGTTACAATGTGATGAACACAATCCACTGTGAGACTCTAAAAAACCTATTCCTTCACCATACTATGTCAAACAAGAAGCCTTCATCGTAATTTTATCATCATAACCTTACGATGTCATGTGACAAACAAAAGTTGATATCACAATGTCACAAACAAAACCTGGTGTCGCAATGTGTCGAACAAAACATGATCAACATTGCAATGCAATAATGTCATAGGAAAGTTTGGTAAAAAACGTAATGAACATGGGCCACCATAATTAGATCCACATAGTCAAAGAAGGTTCGTCCTTAGCATGGTCAACCATAGTCAACCATGATCATTATCATTTAATATATTACTATATTAATACTTTAATAATCTATTTATTAAGGTAATAATACTTTAATGATATATTTATTAATGCATTATTAATAATTTAATATATTACATCATACATTAATGTATTATTACTTCAATTTTTACCTTACATTAATGTAATAATGTATTATTAATGCAATAATATTTTAATAATCTATTACTAAAGTCATTAAGTTCAATGTATTACTACTAAATATTTATGTACTATTAATGTATTACTTTATCAATGTATTAATACTTTATTAATCTATTAAAACTTTAGTAATGTATTTATTAATAAATTTAATGTATTATATTTATATTATTATTATTATTATTATTGTAATAATGTATTATGAATTTGTTACTTAATTACTTTATTAATATTTTAGCAATGTATGAATTAATATTGTATAAATATATTAATTAATTATAACATTACATTATTAATGTATGAGTTAATATTGTATAAATGTATTAATTAATTATAACATTACATTATTAATGTATAAGTGAATTAATACTCTATATTATACATTAATGTAAAGTTATATTTTTATTTATTAATTGCATTAATGTATATATTTTCATATTATATTATTATTATATTATTACTTAAATAATGTAGTATTACTTTGTGTATTATTAATGTATTATTACATATTTTTCATAATGTATTTATCATTGTATTAATAATTTAATATCTTACATTATACATTAATGTATTAATATTTTAATGATGTATTAGTAACGAAAGGTCAATGTATTACCACTTTATTAATATATTATTAATGCATTACATTATCATTGTATTAATAATTTATTAATGTTTTAATGTACTAATACTTTAGTAATATATTTATTAATGTATTAATTTTTTTTTTGTATTATTACTGTAATAATGTACTATTAAGGTATGAATTAATTAATATCTTACATTATACATTAATGTAAATTTACATTTTAATTTATACATTACATATAATGTTTTAGTATTGTATTTATTAAAAAATATTATTGTATTAATTAATTAAAATTTTCCATTACATTACACATTAATGTATTAATGTCATTCATAATGATAATCATAAGAAACCATGATTGGTAACCATACTCAACTATGATCATTTTCAATAAATGTATTAACATATTAATACTGTATTATTAATATATTACTTCTTTAATAATATATTTATTACTAATTTAATAATATAAATTAAAACTTTAATTTATATATTACATGAATACATTAATGTTACATTACAAATATATAAGTTAATGCATTAATACACTATTAATGTATTAATAGTTTAATATGTTACATTATACATTTACACATTATTACTATATATTACATTAATATATTAGTAGACCATAGATGAATACAATACAATACATTAATGTAATTATTAATATATTAATGGTTATCCTCAATGCATCTAGTCAATTAGCAACAACCACTTTATAAAATTGGTTGATATAAGCGTGTCATTTTCCACCTTTACAAATTAATGGTGCCTATAGGTGTATATCAACTACTCTTATAAAGTGGTTGTTACTAGTTTAATACAATTAGATAAAAGTAAAAAAGTAAACAAGTTAACGGATGTATTTATAAATTAGGATTTAAGATTAAAAGGTAATTAATTATGCCCATTTCCAATACTCTTCTAGATTTGAACTTATAACCTCTTAAGAGAAAACACATATTCTTAACCTAATATTTATGGACTTGGAATAATTTTTTCATAATTAATACAATAAATACTTATTTAAAAAAAAAAATATTTTATTACAATTAACTTCTAGTACAATTAATTTTTAATATTTAATTCTAATATTAAACATACCTATTTCCTTTCATGTGACTGAAAGTAAACCACATCAAACATTCAAAATATTATTATGTAATATATATCATTTTAAATATTTATTAATAGGTATCTAAGAACACGTACACTATACTAAGTTGCAATAAATATTATGCAACTCGATACTTGTTATCGGGGCGGACCATCGAAAGCGTTAGGAGAACGATTGTTGCCGTGGGAGACGCTTTCATTGTAATTGTCGATGGTGACGTTTTTACTCTTCAAACGCACTAGTACGTTTCAAATTTAATGTGCCATGTGAAGATAGAAAGTTAAAACAATCTGTAATATTTTTATTATTATTATTATTAAAGTTCTCACTTTTTTTTCCAAGAAAAAATTACTCGATATTATAAAAGATTTATAATGTCATATACATATCTAGCTCAGCCGAGCTTGTTACCCGAGATTCCTGTTCAAGAAAATTCGCCAGTCAATTCCAACATGGCCGAATGAGGGGAATACAAATGACAGTCAAAAGTCACACTTACAGTCAATAAATTGGAATATAAAAAAAAAACACAGTCATATAATTAACAGTAGTCGCTCGCCCTCCTGTAATAGAAATGTTGTAGTAGAGAGATGTCCACCAGGATGACTCAAAAGCGGTGGAATGACAATTGAATCAAAGTCAATATAATCCCACAGATCGCTCGCCCACCTGGAATTGAATCGCTGTAGCAGTATGATCCACCAGGAGGGTACCAATTGAGGAGGAT